>CAWUFW010020954.1:0-135294 GCA_963921515.1 Calotriton arnoldi
CTGTTGGAAAGTGGGTTATTGGTAGGGGCAAATGTAGGTCTGCCACTAGTAATAAGACCACAAACACTTGATAGGACTCAGCATAGGTCTAAGAAAATTATTCCTATGCTCAACCCCTGGTAACGTGGCTGCGAGCAGACAGGCTTAACTTCAAAGACAGGTATGTAAAGCATTTAAAAACACCAATTCAGTAAATAATTAAGACACAACACATAATAAAAATCCAACACCAATTTATAAAAATAGGAATTATTTTTATCTTTAAAATGACACCAAAACGACAAAAATCCAATGTAGGGAACCGGAGATATGAATTTTCAAAGTTTAAATAAAATATAGCACTTAGAAGCATCTAGCACCATATTGGGACATAGCCTCGCGATAGACCGGGCCAAAGTCAAAGTTTAAGGCCGACCGCGATGGAGCCCTGAGCGGATACCCCACGCGGAAGGTCCCGGTCAATGTTTTTACCTTCGCACTTAGAAACTTTTCTGGAGCTTTTCTCCTCGAGGCCCCTCGACGCTCTCCGTCAGTCCGGATCCGGTGCGGCTCCGCCGGGCAGCCTTTCGACGATCTCCCGGTGAACTTCCCTGGAGCGGACTTAGAAACTTTTTCAAGATCGCTTCAGCGGGGCAATCCAACAATCCAGGCCGACACGCGATGGAAGGCAGGCGGATTGGCGCTCGCGGTTGTTCCCGGTCGACTTTCTTACGAGCGGACTTAGAAGCTTTTCTGGAGCTTTTTCTCGTGGGGTCCCTCGATGCTCCTCATGTAGCCGGATCCGGTGAGGGTTCGCCGGCTTCAGATTTTCGCTAGTCCCGGTCAATCTCTGGAAGTCGATGCGATGGAGCTTTTAGCGGGACGAACCTGGTGGGCTTGGCCGGCTCGCGGTTGAAGGCAGGCGGCTTGGCTGACCAGGATGAGTCGGTCCCCCTATGGAGCTTTTTTTCAAAGTTCCTCCAAAGTTCCCCAAACTTCCTGAACTTCTTCCTGAAGTTCCTCAAAGGGTCCCAAAGTGTCTCAAACTTACTCCAAGGGTCTGGAAGCTCCAAGATGGTCCTTGAAAGTTGAGGACTTCAATTCCCACAATGCACTGGACGTCACCCTTACAAATCCACTGGTAGCTCCCCAGGTTGGTGATTCTTGGTGGTGAGGGTCCAGATGAGCTCTGTTAACCTGTAGCTTGCAGGGAGTCCACTCTTGACTTCTTTTACTCAGCACAGTTAGTCCACAAAGCTGTAGTTTCAGGTGGTGCAGTCTCCAGAGGTCAGGCCTTAGAAGTCTTTGCACAGCAGAAGTTTCCAGCAGGGCCAGTCTTGCTTTCTTCAGTTTCAAGCAGCAGATCTGAGGGGCTGGGCCTCTCTCAGATACTTATTCCACAGTCTCTGGGTCATCCAGGAGGTCAAGCTTCACCAATAGGAGTAGGGTAACTGCCCACTTGAGTGACTACTTCCTGCAGAGTGTGGCATTATTCTATCCCAGAGTGCAACAAAGCTTCCAAATCCATAATGGCTGATTTTCCAGCAAGGAGGTAAGAGCTGGCTAAACACTCCCACTGAGTTGGCTAATTAACCTAGCCTCTCCTCCCTACATCTGCACATACCTTCCTTAATCCTGCCATCTGGCTGGGGTGGGGGTTCAAAGCTGTTAATGACACTGCTCTGGGCTCTGCCCCTTTGAAGCTCATTGTTTACGACCCCTCCCCCTGGCCTGGCATTCCTGCAGAACAGCTCACTGCCCTCCCAGTCCATCTGGCTGACCCCAGGGGATCTTTATCACCTCTTCAGGCAGGCTGGCTAATCCCCTTAACTCTGACCAATCAGGGCAGAGCACTGGCAGGCTGGATTTGGAACTACAACTAAGAAAGTGTTATAACTTCTTGTCTGTTCACTTTGGGAAAAATTCAATAACATCATATTGTAGGATTTATCCATACCATTCTAGTGAGTCTTTGAATGGAATCTTTATCCCTGTCCTGTCAATAGTTATTGTTTAATAACTTACCCCCATGTTAACCTATGGGCCATGGGGTTTGCAATGGGAAAAATGACATGGGCCACTTTTCCAGCACCAGGACCTACAAAAACATATTTTATAAGTACTTGGCTTATTTTCACAGGACCCCCACCCCATAGGTCACCTAGGGGAGACCCTAGGGGTGTTGAATCTGTAAAAATATTGCAGATCCTCCATGCCCAGTGCCCCCAGCATCAAAGTCGAATTTGGGCAGCACTTTAAACAATGGGGAGAGTGAAATGTGAATTTCACTTAACCCAGGGCATTTATAAACTCATTTTATAAGGGTCTACCTTATAGATACCTGACCCCCCACCCCTGGGATACCTAGGGGAGACCCTGGGGGTCATTATTATGCAAAAACATTTTAGGTTGACCAGTTTTAAGTGCCCCAAACCCCAAAGTCGAGTTTGGCCACAATTTGCATGTTTAAGAGCAGTCCTGGCACCCAGAGCTGCTTTTAAACTGACCACAGGCTTCAGCAGTGCACACATGCAAGTGCAAAAAGGCTGCTGGCCTCTAAACTGCCATGCCCCAGGATACTGGGGACTTCTAGGTAGTTTCAATCCCCTGCCCTATTATATACTAGGGGCTTATGGGGTAGGTCATGCCAATTACAGGGGTACCCCAACCCAAAGTGTACCCTAGTGTATGTAGGTGCTTTACTGTTATCTAAGTGTTTCAGCATGGCACTGGCCCTGGGCCTGGTTAAACAGAGCCCAGGGTCAGTCAGAGTCAGTTACCACCAGTTCCAGTCAGCAAAAAGTTGGGGGGTGCCCAGGGCACAGGATGACTTTCCAACACAGCCCCCCCCAAACGAAAGGTGAGGGGTTACTAACCTACACCCTGGTAGTCCTCCTCAGCTAAGTGGAAAAACCTGGAAAGTCCATCTGCATTGGCATGGGCAACCCCAGGTCTGTGTTCCACTGTAAAGTCCATTCCCTGTAGGGAAATGGACCACCTTAACAGCTTGGGATTCTCCCCTCTCATCTGCATGAGCCATCTGAGAGGCCTGTGGTCAGTTTGAACACGGAAGTGAGTCCCAAACAAATATGGTCTCAACTTTTTCAGTGACCACACCACAGCAAAAGCCTCTCTCTCAATGGCACTCCATCTCTGCTCTCTGGGAAGAAGCCTCCTGCTAATAAAGGCAACTGGCTGATCAAGGCCCCCTTCATTTAGTTGTGCCAACACTGCCCCAATCCCTTGCTCTGAAGCATCTGTCTGAACTACAAATTCCTTCGTGTAGTCAGGGGCCAGTAACACTGGTGCTGAACACATAGCAGCTTTCAGAGTGTCAAAAGCCTTCTGACACTCTGGGGTCCAAATCACCTTCTTGGGCCTCTTTTTAGAAGTCAGTTCTGTTAGGGGCCCCACAATGGTCCCATAATTTTGAACAAACCTTCTATAGTACCCTGTCAGTCCAAGGAATGCCCTGACCTGAGTCTGGGTAACAGGTGCTGTCCAATCCAAAATAGTTTGGATTTTAGCTTGGAGAGGCTGTACATGGCCCCCACCTACCAGGTGGCCCAGGTACACTACAGAACTCTGCCCTATTTGGCACTTGCTTGCCTTAATAGTCAGGCCTGCCTGCTGCATGGCCTGAAGCACTTCCCTTAGGTGGCTTAAGTGATCTCCCCAGGTAGAACTATACACAGCTATGTCATCCAGGTAAGCTGCACTGAACTGTTCCAACCCAGACAAGACCCTGTTCACCAACCTTTGGAAGGTGGCAGGTGCATTCTTTAAACCAAAGGGCATTACCTTGAACTGATAATGTCCCTCTGGGGTGGAGAATGCTGACCTCTCCTTTGCTCCATCAGTGAGGGCAATCTGCCAGTAACCTGAAGTCAAATCAAAAGTACTCAGGTACTTAGCAGCCCCTAACCTGTCAATGAGCTCATCAGCTCTAGGTATAGGGTGAGCGTCAGTCTTTGTGACTGCATTCAATCCTCTGTAGTCCACACAGAACCTTAACTCCTTGGGTCCCCCCTGAGGATTAGGTTTAGGTACCAGCACCACTGGACTGGCCCATGGACTCTCAGACGGTTCAATTACCCCCAAGTCCAGCATCTTAGCAACCTCAGCTTTAATGCTGGCTCTGACATGGTCAGATGTCCTGTACAGTTTATTTTTGACAGGTAGGCTGTCACCAGTGTCAATGTGATGCACACACCACTCAGTGATGCCTGGGGTCAAAGAGAACAGGCCAGCAAACTGCTCCAGCACTTGCTTACAGTCTCTGTGCTGCTGGTCTGTCAACTTGGGAGAGAGTATCACCCCTCCACTGACCCATCTTGCACATTATTGGAGAGGAGGTCGGGCACAGGCTCCGTTTCCTCCTCCACACCCTCATCAGTGACCAGTAACATGGTCATGTCTGCCCTGTCATGGTGGGGTTTCAATCTATTCACATGCAGGACCCTATGAGGGTTCCTGGGGGTGCCAAGGTCAACCAAATAGGTAACCTCACCCTTCTTTTCTAAGATTGGATAGGGCCCACTCCACTTGTCATGGAGGGCCCTGGGAGCCACAGGCTCCAACACCCACACCAATTGTCCTGGAGTATACTCAGGCATAGTAGCCTTTTGATCATACCAGTGCTTCATGAGCTCCTGGCTGGCCTCCAGTTTCCTGTTTGCCTTGTACATGTACTCTGCCATTCTAGATCTCAGGCCTAGCACATAGTCAAGCACATTGTCCTTTGCTTCTTTAAGAGGCTTCTCTAAAGACTCTCTTAGCAGGCTCAATGGCCCCCTCACAGGGTGTCCAAACACCAACTCAAAGGGACTGAAACCAACCCCTTTCTGTGGCACCTCCCTGTAGGCAAACAGTAAGCATGGGAGGAGAACATCCCATCTCCTCCTGAGTTTCTCTGACAACCCATTTATCATGCCCTTCAGGGTTTTGTTGAATCGCTCAACAAGACCATTTGCTTGTGGGTGATAGGGGGTGGTGAACTTGTAGTTGACACCACACTCATCCCACATAGCAGTCAGATAGCTGGACAGGAAGTTCGTGCCCCTATCTGACACCACCTCTTTTGGAAAACCCACTCTGGTAAACACACCAAGTAGTGCTCTAGCCACTGCAGGAGCATCAATGGTTCTAAGAGGTATGGCTTCAGGGTATCTAGTGGCATGGTCAACTACCACTAAGATATACCTATTCCCTGATGCAGTAGGTGGGTCCAGGGGACCAACAATGTCCATCCCCACCCTTTCAAAAGGAACCCCAACCACTGGCAGTGGTACTAGGGGAGCCTTTGTCTTGCCCCCTGCCTTGCCACTGGCCTGACAGGTGACACAGGAGCTGCAAAACTCCTTTACCTTTTCAGACATATGGGGCCAGTAGAAATGGTTCACCAACCGGTTCCATGTCTTTATCTGTCCCAAATGTCCTGCCAAGGGGATGTCATGACCCAAAGTCAGGATGAACTCTCTGTACCTCTGGGGCACCACCAACCTCCTGGTGGCCCCCTCCTTGAGGTTTCTGGCCTCAGTATAAAGCAGTCCATCTTCCCAGTAGATTCTATGAAACCCACTGTCATCCCCTTCCTCTTGCTTAGAAGCAATCCGCCTCAAGCTCTCAAGGGTGGGACAGTCACGCTGTCCCTGACTGAACTCCTCTCTGGAGGGTCCACCTGCTCCTGTCAGTTCTGCCAAATCTGACAGCTCTGGCAGGGATGGAGTCCCTCCCTCAGAGGCCAGATCCTCCCCATCAGGGTTAGATTCTGCCTGCACCTCTGGAGTTCCCTGGGCTGGCTCACCAGGCCCAGTACCCTTGTCCATGGATGCTTGGCCCTTTGTTCCAGGGTCCAAGTGTCCAGCCCCTCCCTTCTGGCTAGTCTGTGACCTAGTCACAGCACATACCCACTCAGGGAGCTCCAATATTTTCATATGGAGTCCTCTCTCCACCTCTGACCACACAGAGGCTTCAAGATCATTGCCCAGTAAACACTGGACTGGGAGCACCTTTGACACAGCTACCTTCATAGGGCCTGTCACACCTCCCCATTCCAAATCCACCACAGCCATAGGATGGAGTTTGGTGGTGCTGTCTGCATAAGTCACCTGGTGAAACTCACCAGGTAACAAACTCTCTGGGGGCACCAGCTCATCCAGGACCATAGTTACACTGGCCCCAGTGTCTCTGATAGCCTCAACCTCAGTCCCATTCACTTTAGGCCTCTGCCTGTACTTATCCATGTTTGGAGGTAAGGCAGTAAGGGTTGCAATATTCACCCCACCCAGGGACACTAAGGTTGCTTGCCCCACCTGATTACCCTCCACTGGGGCACCACTCTCCACCCCTACACTGACACTGGCAATCCCTGTGGATGGCCCCTTAGGGGGAGCTTTTTAGCGCAGACAGCATCTCCCTGCTTGTGCCCTGGCTGGTTACAGTCAAAGCACTTACCCACTTTTGAGGGATCAAAGAATTTACCATTCTTTCCCTGAATCCACCTCCCTTTGGATTTGGGTTGGCTCGGGGCCCCCCTCCTTGTGCAGGTTTTTGTGGGTCTTTGGAGGACTCCTTAGGTTTTTGACCTTCATTTCCCTGGGCTTTCCCTTGGGGAGGGACCTGTCCTCCTTTCTTCTGGTCACCCCCCTGGTGCTGAATGGAAACCCGGGTTCTCACCCACTCATCAGCTGACTCCCCCAACTCTCTGGGGTCTGTCAGCTTAGAGTCCACTAGATACTGGCGTAACTTCTCTTCTGCACAATGAGTCAAAATGTGTTCTTTCAAAAACAAATTATACAATCCCTCATAAGTGCTCACTTTGTTACCACAAATCCAGCCTTCCAGTGCCTTCACTGAAACATCCACAAAGTCTATCCAAGACTTGGAATTCAATTTCTGGGTGTTCCTAAACTTCACCCTGTACTGCTCTGGAGTCAGACCAAACCTCTTGACTAAGCAGGCTTTCATCTGCTGGTATGATTCTGCATCCTCTCCCTTCAGGGTCAGGAGCCTATCCCTCCCAGCTACTGGAATCAACTCCCACAGGAGTGCACCCCAATACCTAGAGTGGACCCTACTCATCTTAAGGGCCCTCTCAAAAGCTGCAAGCCATTTGTCAATGTCATCCCCCTCAGTGTACTTGGGCACAATACCCTTTGGAAGTTTAGGTTCAAATCTGCCACCCCTGGACATCTCAGCATCTTCTTCGCTTTCGCTGCCACCATTTCTCTTCTCCTCCTTCTCCCACCTCTTCTCAGCCAAATCCAGTTTCCTTTGCTCTAAAGCTATCAAAGCTAATTGAGCCTGAAGCTGTCTCTCTGCAAGGGACCGTAGTGGTTCCTGAGTAAGGGACCCTGCCCCACTCCCACCATCAGGATTCTGTTGGCTTACACTAGTTATAATGGAAGAGGCATCATCCTCCTCTCCTGGGATGATGTTGGGGGGACACCCTCTACCCCCCTTGATTCTCCTCAGCTGCCTGGTCATGGGCTTGTATAAACTGAAACAACCCTGCCTTCCTATACCTCTTGGAAGCAGGCAGCCCCCTAAGCCTACACTGTTCCCTAAGCTCAGCCAACTTAAACTGGGACAGTTTAGCCAGGTCCAACTCCATGGTTCCCTAGTTTTGGGTCACAACACTAGGCACAATAGACTTAGAACAATTTGGAAAAATCAAAACAATGGATTAAAAACAGTTTAGTCCAAATTCCAAAAATCAAACTCAAAAGTTTTGTTCTAAGGCAATTTAGAGGATTTTTATAATCTTAATTCATTCACTGAAAGGTGTATTTTTTAAACACAAGTCCACATCCACACCGCTGAGCACCAAATGTTGGAAAGTGGGTTATTGGTAGGGGCAAATGTAGGTCTGCCACTAGTAATAAGACCACAAACACTTGATAGGACTCAGCATAGGTCTAAGAAAATTATTCCTATGCTCAACCCTTGGTAACGTGGCTGCGAGCAGACAGGCTTAACTTCAAAGACAGGTATGTAAAGCATTTAAAAACACCAATTCAGTAAATAATTAAGACACAACACATAATAAAAATCCAACACCAATTTATAAAAATAGGAATTATTTTTATCTTTAAAATGACACCAAAACGACAAAAATCCAATGTAGGGAACCGGAGATATGAATTTTCAAAGTTTAAATAAAATATAGCACTTAGAAGCATCTAGCACCATATTGGGACATAGCCTCGCGATAGACCGGGCCAAAGTCAAAGTTTAAGGCCGACCGCGATGGAGCCCTGAGCGGATACCCCACGCGGAAGGTCCCGGTCAATGTTTTTACCTTCGCACTTAGAAACTTTTCTGGAGCTTTTCTCCTCGAGGCCCCTCGACGCTCTCCGTCAGTCCGGATCCGGTGCGGCTCCGCCGGGCAGCCTTTCGACGATCTCCCGGTGAACTTCCCTGGAGCGGACTTAGAAACTTTTTCAAGATCGCTTCAGCGGGGCAATCCAACAATCCAGGCCGACACGCGATGGAAGGCAGGCGGATTGGCGCTCGCGGTTGTTCCCGGTCGACTTTCTTACGAGCGGACTTAGAAGCTTTTCTGGAGCTTTTTCTCGTGGGGTCCCTCGATGCTCCTCATGTAGCCGGATCCGGTGAGGGTTCGCCGGCTTCAGATTTTCGCTAGTCCCGGTCAATCTCTGGAAGTCGATGCGATGGAGCTTTTAGCGGGACGAACCTGGTGGGCTTGGCCGGCTCGCGGTTGAAGGCAGGCGGCTTGGCTGACCAGGATGAGTCGGTCCCCCTATGGAGCTTTTTTTCAAAGTTCCTCCAAAGTTCCCCAAACTTCCTGAACTTCTTCCTGAAGTTCCTCAAAGGGTCCCAAAGTGTCTCAAACTTACTCCAAGGGTCTGGAAGCTCCAAGATGGTCCTTGAAAGTTGAGGACTTCAATTCCCACAATGCACTGGACGTCACCCTTACAAATCCACTGGTAGCTCCCCAGGTTGGTGATTCTTGGTGGTGAGGGTCCAGATGAGCTCTGTTAACCTGTAGCTTGCAGGGAGTCCACTCTTGATTTCTTTTACTCAGCACAGTTAGTCCACAAAGCTGTAGTTTCAGGTGGTGCAGTCTCCAGAGGTCAGGCCTTAGAAGTCTTTGCACAGCAGAAGTTTCCAGCAGGGCCAGTCTTGCTTTCTTCAGTTTCAAGCAGCAGATCTGAGGGGCTGGGCCTCTCTCAGATACTTATTCCACAGTCTCTGGGTCATCCAGGAGGTCAAGCTTCACCAATAGGAGTAGGGTAACTGCCCACTTGAGTGACTACTTCCTGCAGAGTGTGGCATTATTTTATCCCAGAGTGCAACAAAGCTTCCAAATCCATAATGGCTGAT
Organism: Calotriton arnoldi; assembly: GCA_963921515.1. Lineage (NCBI taxonomy): Eukaryota > Metazoa > Chordata > Amphibia > Caudata > Salamandridae > Calotriton > Calotriton arnoldi. Next base: position 9,328 of record CAWUFW010020954.1, read on the forward strand.
TTTCCAGCAAGGAGGTAAGAGCTGGCTAAACACTCCCACTGAGTTGGCTAATTAACCTAGCCTCTCCTCCCTACATCTGCACATACCTTCCTTAATCCTGCCATCTGGCTGGGGTGGGGGTTCAAAGCTGTTAATGACACTGCTCTGGGCTCTGCCCCTTTGAAGCTCATTGTTTACGACCCCTCCCCCTGGCCTGGCATTCCTGCAGAACAGCTCACTGCCCTCCCAGTCCATCTGGCTGACCCCAGGGGATCTTTATCACCTCTTCAGGCAGGCTGGCTAATCCCCTTAACTCTGACCAATCAGGGCAGAGCACTGGCAGGCTGGATTTGGAACTACAACTAAGAAAGTGTTATAACTTCTTGTCTGTTCACTTTGGGAAAAATTCAATAACATCATATTGTAGGATTTATCCATACCATTCTAGTGAGTCTTTGAATGGAATCTTTATCCCTGTCCTGTCAATAGTTATTGTTTAATAACTTACCCCCATGTTAACCTATGGGCCATGGGGTTTGCAATGGGAAAAATGACATGGGCCACTTTTCCAGCACCAGGACCTACAAAAACATATTTTATAAGTACTTGGCTTATTTTCACAGGACCCCCACCCCATAGGTCACCTAGGGGAGACCCTAGGGGTGTTGAATCTGTAAAAATATTGCAGATCCTCCATGCCCAGTGCCCCCAGCATCAAAGTCGAATTTGGGCAGCACTTTAAACAATGGGGAGAGTGAAATGTGAATTTCACTTAACCCAGGGCATTTATAAACTCATTTTATAAGGGTCTACCTTATAGATACCTGACCCCCCACCCCTGGGATACCTAGGGGAGACCCTGGGGGTCATTATTATGCAAAAACATTTTAGGTTGACCAGTTTTAAGTGCCCCAAACCCCAAAGTCGAGTTTGGCCACAATTTGCATGTTTAAGAGCAGTCCTGGCACCCAGAGCTGCTTTTAAACTGACCACAGGCTTCAGCAGTGCACACATGCAAGTGCAAAAAGGCTGCTGGCCTCTAAACTGCCATGCCCCAGGATACTGGGGACTTCTAGGTAGTTTCAATCCCCTGCCCTATTATATACTAGGGGCTTATGGGGTAGGTCATGCCAATTACAGGGGTACCCCAACCCAAAGTGTACCCTAGTGTATGTAGGTGCTTTACTGTTATCTAAGTGTTTCAGCATGGCACTGGCCCTGGGCCTGGTTAAACAGAGCCCAGGGTCAGTCAGAGTCAGTTACCACCAGTTCCAGTCAGCAAAAAGTTGGGGGGTGCCCAGGGCACAGGATGACTTTCCAACACAGCCCCCCCCAAACGAAAGGTGAGGGGTTACTAACCTACACCCTGGTAGTCCTCCTCAGCTAAGTGGAAAAACCTGGAAAGTCCATCTGCATTGGCATGGGCAACCCCAGGTCTGTGTTCCACTGTAAAGTCCATTCCCTGTAGGGAAATGGACCACCTTAACAGCTTGGGATTCTCCCCTCTCATCTGCATGAGCCATCTGAGAGGCCTGTGGTCAGTTTGAACACGGAAGTGAGTCCCAAACAAATATGGTCTCAACTTTTTCAGTGACCACACCACAGCAAAAGCCTCTCTCTCAATGGCACTCCATCTCTGCTCTCTGGGAAGAAGCCTCCTGCTAATAAAGGCAACTGGCTGATCAAGGCCCCCTTCATTTAGTTGTGCCAACACTGCCCCAATCCCTTGCTCTGAAGCATCGGTCTGAACTACAAATTCCTTCGTGTAGTCAGGGGCCAGTAACACTGGTGCTGAACACATAGCAGCTTTCAGAGTGTCAAAAGCCTTCTGACACTCTGGGGTCCAAATCACCTTCTTGGGCCTCTTTTTAGAAGTCAGTTCTGTTAGGGGCCCCACAATGGTCCCATAATTTTGAACAAACCTTCTATAGTACCCTGTCAGTCCAAGGAATGCCCTGACCTGAGTCTGGGTAACAGGTGCTGTCCAATCCAAAATAGTTTGGATTTTAGCTTGGAGAGGCTGTACATGGCCCCCACCTACCAGGTGGCCCAGGTACACTACAGAACTCTGCCCTATTTGGCACTTGCTTGCCTTAATAGTCAGGCCTGCCTGCTGCATGGCCTGAAGCACTTCCCTTAGGTGGCTTAAGTGATCTCCCCAGGTAGAACTATACACAGCTATGTCATCCAGGTAAGCTGCACTGAACTGTTCCAACCCAGACAAGACCCTGTTCACCAACCTTTGGAAGGTGGCAGGTGCATTCTTTAAACCAAAGGGCATTACCTTGAACTGATAATGTCCCTCTGGGGTGGAGAATGCTGACCTCTCCTTTGCTCCATCAGTGAGGGCAATCTGCCAGTAACCTGAAGTCAAATCAAAAGTACTCAGGTACTTAGCAGCCCCTAACCTGTCAATGAGCTCATCAGCTCTAGGTATAGGGTGAGCGTCAGTCTTTGTGACTGCATTCAATCCTCTGTAGTCCACACAGAACCTTAACTCCTTGGGTCCCCCCTCAGGATTAGGTTTAGGTACCAGCACCACTGGGCTGGCCCATGGACTCTCAGACGGTTCAATTACCCCCAAGTCCAGCATCTTAGCAACCTCAGCTTTAATGCTGGCTCTGACATGGTCAGATGTCCTGTACAGTTTATTTTTGACAGGTAGGCTGTCACCAGTGTCAATGTGATGCACACACCACTCAGTGATGCCTGGGGTCAAAGAGAACAGGCCAGCAAACTGCTCCAGCACTTGCTTACAGTCTCTGTGCTGCTGGTCTGTCAACTTGGGAGAGAGTATCACCCCTCCACTGACCCATCTTGCACATTATTGGAGAGGAGGTCGGGCACAGGCTCCGTTTCCTCCTCCACACCCTCATCAGTGACCAGTAACATGGTCATGTCTGCCCTGTCATGGTGGGGTTTCAATCTATTCACATGCAGGACCCTATGAGGGTTCCTGGGGGTGCCAAGGTCAACCAAATAGGTAACCTCACCCTTCTTTTCTAAGATTGGATAGGGCCCACTCCACTTGTCATGGAGGGCCCTGGGAGCCACAGGCTCCAACACCCACACCAATTGTCCTGGAGTATACTCAGGCATAGTAGCCTTTTGATCATACCAGTGCTTCATGAGCTCCTGGCTGGCCTCCAGTTTCCTGTTTGCCTTGTACATGTACTCTGCCATTCTAGATCTCAGGCCTAGCACATAGTCAAGCACATTGTCCTTTGCTTCTTTAAGAGGCTTCTCTAAAGACTCTCTTAGCAGGCTCAATGGCCCCCTCACAGGGTGTCCAAACACCAACTCAAAGGGACTGAAACCAACCCCTTTCTGTGGCACCTCCCTGTAGGCAAACAGTAAGCATGGGAGGAGAACATCCCATCTCCTCCTGAGTTTCTCTGACAACCCATTTATCATGCCCTTCAGGGTTTTGTTGAATCGCTCAACAAGACCATTTGCTTGTGGGTGATAGGGGGTGGTGAACTTGTAGTTGACACCACACTCATCCCACATAGCAGTCAGATAGCTGGACAGGAAGTTCGTGCCCCTATCTGACACCACCTCTTTTGGAAAACCCACTCTGGTAAACACACCAAGTAGTGCTCTAGCCACTGCAGGAGCATCAATGGTTCTAAGAGGTATGGCTTCAGGGTATCTAGTGGCATGGTCAACTACCACTAAGATATACCTATTCCCTGATGCAGTAGGTGGGTCCAGGGGACCAACAATGTCCATCCCCACCCTTTCAAAAGGAACCCCAACCACTGGCAGTGGTACTAGGGGAGCCTTTGTCTTGCCCCCTGCCTTGCCACTGGCCTGACAGGTGACACAGGAGCTGCAAAACTCCTTTACCTTTTCAGACATATGGGGCCAGTAGAAATGGTTCACCAACCGGTTCCATGTCTTTATCTGTCCCAAATGTCCTGCCAAGGGGATGTCATGACCCAAAGTCAGGATGAACTCTCTGTACCTCTGGGGCACCACCAACCTCCTGGTGGCCCCCTCCTTGAGGTTTCTGGCCTCAGTATAAAGCAGTCCATCTTCCCAGTAGATTCTATGAAACCCACTGTCATCCCCTTCCTCTTGCTTAGAAGCAATCCGCCTCAAGCCCTCAAGGGTGGGACAGTCACGCTGTCCCTGACTGAACTCCTCTCTGGAGGGTCCACCTGCTCCTGTCAGTTCTGCCAAATCTGACAGCTCTGGCAGGGATGGAGTCCCTCCCTCAGAGGCCAGATCCTCCCCATCAGGGTTAGATTCTGCCTGCACCTCTGGAGTTCCCTGGGCTGGCTCACCAGGCCCAGTACCCTTGTCCATGGATGCTTGGCCCTTTGTTCCAGGGTCCAAGTGTCCAGCCCCTCCCTTCTGGCTAGTCTGTGACCTAGTCACAGCACATACCCACTCAGGGAGCTCCAATATTTTCATATGGAGTCCTCTCTCCACCTCTGACCACACAGAGGCTTCAAGATCATTGCCCAGTAAACACTGGACTGGGAGCACCTTTGACACAGCTACCTTCATAGGGCCTGTCACACCTCCCCATTCCAAATCCACCACAGCCATAGGATGGAGTTTGGTGGTGCTGTCTGCATAAGTCACCTGGTGAAACTCACCAGGTAACAAACTCTCTGGGGGCACCAGCTCATCCAGGACCATAGTTACACTGGCCCCAGTGTCTCTGATAGCCTCAACCTCAGTCCCATTCACTTTAGGCCTCTGCCTGTACTTATCCATGTTTGGAGGTAAGGCAGTAAGGGTTGCAATATTCACCCCACCCAGGGACACTAAGGTTGCTTGCCCCACCTGATTACCCTCCACTGGGGCACCACTCTCCACCCCTACACTGACACTGGCAATCCCTGTGGATGGCCCCTTAGGGGGAGCTTTTAGCGCAGACAGCATCTCCCTGCTTGTGCCCTGGCTGGTTACAGTCAAAGCACTTACCCACTTTTGAGGGATCAAAGAATTTACCATTCTTTCCCTGAATCCACCTCCCTTTGGATTTGGGTTGGCTCGGGGCCCCCCTCCTTGTGCAGGTTTTTGTGGGTCTTTGGAGGACTCCTTAGGTTTTTGACCTTCATTTCCCTGGGCTTTCCCTTGGGGAGGGACCTGTCCTCCTTTCTTCTGGTCACCCCCCTGGTGCTGAATGGAAACCCGGGTTCTCACCCACTCATCAGCTGACTCCCCCAACTCTCTGGGGTCTGTCAGCTTAGAGTCCACTAGATACTGGCGTAACTTCTCTTCTGCACAATGAGTCAAAATGTGTTCTTTCAAAAACAAATTATACAATCCCTCATAAGTGCTCACTTTGTTACCACAAATCCAGCCTTCCAGTGCCTTCACTGAAACATCCACAAAGTCTATCCAAGACTTGGAATTCAATTTCTGGGTGTTCCTAAACTTCACCCTGTACTGCTCTGGAGTCAGACCAAACCTCTTGACTAAGCAGGCTTTCATCTGCTGGTATGATTCTGCATCCTCTCCCTTCAGGGTCAGGAGCCTATCCCTCCCAGCTACTGGAATCAACTCCCACAGGAGTGCACCCCAATACCTAGAGTGGACCCTACTCATCTTAAGGGCCCTCTCAAAAGCTGCAAGCCATTTGTCAATGTCATCCCCCTCAGTGTACTTGGGCACAATACCCTTTGGAAGTTTAGGTTCAAATCTGCCACCCCTGGACATCTCAGCATCTTCTTCGCTTTCGCTGCCACCATTTCTCTTCTCCTCCTTCTCCCACCTCTTCTCAGCCAAATCCAGTTTCCTTTGCTCTAAAGCTATCAAAGCTAATTGAGCCTGAAGCTGTCTCTCTGCAAGGGACCGTAGTGGTTCCTGAGTAAGGGACCCTGCCCCACTCCCACCATCAGGATTCTGTTGGCTTACACTAGTTATAATGGAAGAGGCATCATCCTCCTCTCCTGGGATGATGTTGGGGGGACACCCTCTACCCCCCTTGATTCTCCTCAGCTGCCTGGTCATGGGCTTGTATAAACTGAAACAACCCTGCCTTCCTATACCTCTTGGAAGCAGGCAGCCCCCTAAGCCTACACTGTTCCCTAAGCTCAGCCAACTTAAACTGGGACAGTTTAGCCAGGTCCAACTCCATGGTTCCCTAGTTTTGGGTCACAACACTAGGCACAATAGACTTAGAACAATTTGGAAAAATCAAAACAATGGATTAAAAACAGTTTAGTCCAAATTCCAAAAATCAAACTCAAAAGTTTTGTTCTAAGGCAATTTAGAGGATTTTTATAATCTTAATTCATTCACTGAAAGGTGTATTTTTTAAACACAAGTCCACATCCACACCGCTGAGCACCAAATGTTGGAAAGTGGGTTATTGGTAGGGGCAAATGTAGGTCTGCCACTAGTAATAAGACCACAAACACTTGATAGGACTCAGCATAGGTCTAAGAAAATTATTCCTATGCTCAACCCTTGGTAACGTGGCTGCGAGCAGACAGGCTTAACTTCAAAGACAGGTATGTAAAGCATTTAAAAACACCAATTCAGTAAATAATTAAGACACAACACATAATAAAAATCCAACACCAATTTATAAAAATAGGAATTATTTTTATCTTTAAAATGACACCAAAACGACAAAAATCCAATGTAGGGAACCGGAGATATGAATTTTCAAAGTTTAAATAAAATATAGCACTTAGAAGCATCTAGCACCATATTGGGACATAGCCTCGCGATAGACCGGGCCAAAGTCAAAGTTTAAGGCCGACCGCGATGGAGCCCTGAGCGGATACCCCACGCGGAAGGTCCCGGTCAATGTTTTTACCTTCGCACTTAGAAACTTTTCTGGAGCTTTTCTCCTCGAGGCCCCTCGACGCTCTCCGTCAGTCCGGATCCGGTGCGGCTCCGCCGGGCAGCCTTTCGACGATCTCCCGGTGAACTTCCCTGGAGCGGACTTAGAAACTTTTTCAAGATCGCTTCAGCGGGGCAATCCAACAATCCAGGCCGACACGCGATGGAAGGCAGGCGGATTGGCGCTCGCGGTTGTTCCCGGTCGACTTTCTTACGAGCGGACTTAGAAGCTTTTCTGGAGCTTTTTCTCGTGGGGTCCCTCGATGCTCCTCATGTAGCCGGATCCGGTGAGGGTTCGCCGGCTTCAGATTTTCGCTAGTCCCGGTCAATCTCTGGAAGTCGATGCGATGGAGCTTTTAGCGGGACGAACCTGGTGGGCTTGGCCGGCTCGCGGTTGAAGGCAGGCGGCTTGGCTGACCAGGATGAGTCGGTCCCCCTATGGAGCTTTTTTTCAAAGTTCCTCCAAAGTTCCCCAAACTTCCTGAACTTCTTCCTGAAGTTCCTCAAAGGGTCCCAAAGTGTCTCAAACTTACTCCAAGGGTCTGGAAGCTCCAAGATGGTCCTTGAAAGTTGAGGACTTCAATTCCCACAATGCACTGGACGTCACCCTTAGAAATCCACTGGTAGCTCCCCAGGTTGGTGATTCTTGGTGGTGAGGGTCCAGATGAGCTCTGTTAACCTGTAGCTTGCAGGGAGTCCACTCTTGATTTCTTTTACTCAGCACAGTTAGTCCACAAAGCTGTAGTTTCAGGTGGTGCAGTCTCCAGAGGTCAGGCCTTAGAAGTCTTTGCACAGCAGAAGTTCTCAGCAGGGCCAGTCTTGCTTTCTTCAGTTTCAAGCAGCAGATCTGAGGGGCTGGGCCTCTCTCAGATACTTATTCCACAGTCTCTGGGTCATCCAGGAGGTCAAGCTTCACCAATAGGAGTAGGGTAACTGCCCACTTGAGTGACTACTTCCTGCAGAGTGTGGCATTATTTTATCCCAGAGTGCAACAAAGCTTCCAAATCCATAATGGCTGATTTTCCAGCAAGGAGGTAAGAGCTGGCTAAACACTCCCACTGAGTTGGCTAATTAACCTAGCCTCTCCTCCCTACATCTGCACATACCTTCCTTAATCCTGCCATCTGGCTGGGGTGGGGGTTCAAAGCTGTTAATGACACTGCTCTGGGCTCTGCCCCTTTGAAGCTCATTGTTTACGACCCCTCCCCCTGGCCTGGCATTCCTGCAGAACAGCTCACTGCCCTCCCAGTCCATCTGGCTGACCCCAGGGGATCTTTATCACCTCTTCAGGCAGGCTGGCTAATCCCCTTAACTCTGACCAATCAGGGCAGAGCACTGGCAGGCTGGATTTGGAACTACAACTAAGAAAGTGTTATAACTTCTTGTCTGTTCACTTTGGGAAAAATTCAATAACATCATATTGTAGGATTTATCCATACCATTCTAGTGAGTCTTTGAATGGAATCTTTATCCCTGTCCTGTCAATAGTTATTGTTTAATAACTTACCCCCATGTTAACCTATGGGCCATGGGGTTTGCAATGGGAAAAATGACATGGGCCACTTTTCCAGCACCAGGACCTACAAAAACATATTTTATAAGTACTTGGCTTATTTTCACAGGACCCCCACCCCATAGGTCACCTAGGGGAGACCCTAGGGGTGTTGAATCTGTAAAAATATTGCAGATCCTCCATGCCCAGTGCCCCCAGCATCAAAGTCGAATTTGGGCAGCACTTTAAACAATGGGGAGAGTGAAATGTGAATTTCACTTAACCCAGGGCATTTATAAACTCATTTTATAAGGGTCTACCTTATAGATACCTGACCCCCCACCCCTGGGATACCTAGGGGAGACCCTGGGGGTCATTATTATGCACAAACATTTTAGGTTGACCAGTTTTAAGTGCCCCAAACCCCAAAGTCGAGTTTGGCCACAATTTGCATGTTTAAGAGCAGTCCTGGCACCCAGAGCTGCTTTTAAACTGACCACAGGCTTCAGCAGTGCACACATGCAAGTGCAAAAAGGCTGCTGGCCTCTAAACTGCCATGCCCCAGGATACTGGGGACTTCTAGGTAGTTTCAATCCCCTGCCCTATTATATACTAGGGGCTTATGGGGTAGGTCATGCCAATTACAGGGGTACCCCAACCCAAAGTGTACCCTAGTGTATGTAGGTGCTTTACTGTTATCTAAGTGTTTCAGCATGGCCCTGGCCCTGGGCCTGGTTAAACAGAGCCCAGGGTCAGTCAGAGTCAGTTACCACCAGTTCCAGTCAGCAAAAAGTTGGGGGGTGCCCAGGGCACAGGATGACTTTCCAACACAGCCCCCCCAAACGAAAGGTGAGGGGTTACTAACCTACACCCTGGTAGTCCTCCTCAGCTAAGTGGAAAAACCTGGAAAGTCCATCTGCATTGGCATGGGCAACCCCAGGTCTGTGTTCCACTGTAAAGTCCATTCCCTGTAGGGAAATGGACCACCTTAACAGCTTGGGATTCTCCCCTCTCATCTGCATGAGCCATCTGAGAGGCCTGTGGTCAGTTTGAACACGGAAGTGAGTCCCAAACAAATATGGTCTCAACTTTTTCAGTGACCACACCACAGCAAAAGCCCTCTCTCTCAATGGCACTCCATCTCTGCTCTCTGGGAAGAAGCCTCCTGCTAATAAAGGCAACTGGCTGATCAAGGCCCCCTTCATTTAGTTGTGCCAACACTGCCCCAATCCCTTGCTCTGAAGCATCGGTCTGAACTACAAATTCCTTCGTGTAGTCAGGGGCCAGTAACACTGGTGCTGAACACATAGCAGCTTTCAGAGTGTCAAAAGCCTTCTGACACTCTGGGGTCCAAATCACCTTCTTGGGCCTCTTTTTAGAAGTCAGTTCTGTTAGGGGCCCCACAATGGTCCCATAATTTTGAACAAACCTTCTATAGTACCCTGTCAGTCCAAGGAATGCCCTGACCTGAGTCTGGGTAACAGGTGCTGTCCAATCCAAAATAGTTTGGATTTTAGCTTGGAGAGGCTGTACATGGCCCCCACCTACCAGGTGGCCCAGGTACACTACAGAACTCTGCCCTATTTGGCACTTGCTTGCCTTAATAGTCAGGCCTGCCTGCTGCATGGCCTGAAGCACTTCCCTTAGGTGGCTTAAGTGATCTCCCCAGGTAGAACTATACACAGCTATGTCATCCAGGTAAGCTGCACTGAACTGTTCCAACCCAGACAAGACCCTGTTCACCAACCTTTGGAAGGTGGCAGGTGCATTCTTTAAACCAAAGGGCATTACCTTGAACTGATAATGTCCCTCTGGGGTGGAGAATGCTGACCTCTCCTTTGCTCCATCAGTGAGGGCAATCTGCCAGTAACCTGAAGTCAAATCAAAAGTACTCAGGTACTTAGCAGCCCCTAACCTGTCAATGAGCTCATCAGCTCTAGGTATAGGGTGAGCGTCAGTCTTTGTGACTGCATTCAATCCTCTGTAGTCCACACAGAACCTTAACTCCTTGGGTCCCCCCTCAGGATTAGGTTTAGGTACCAGCACCACTGGGCTGGCCCATGGACTCTCAGACGGTTCAATTACCCCCAAGTCCAGCATCTTAGCAACCTCAGCTTTAATGCTGGCTCTGACATGGTCAGATGTCCTGTACAGTTTATTTTTGACAGGTAGGCTGTCACCAGTGTCAATGTGATGCACACACCACTCAGTGATGCCTGGGGTCAAAGAGAACAGGCCAGCAAACTGCTCCAGCACTTGCTTACAGTCTCTGTGCTGCTGGTCTGTCAACTTGGGAGAGAGTATCACCCCTCCACTGACCCATCTTGCACATTATTGGAGAGGAGGTCGGGCACAGGCTCCGTTTCCTCCTCCACACCCTCATCAGTGACCAGTAACATGGTCATGTCTGCCCTGTCATGGTGGGGTTTCAATCTATTCACATGCAGGACCCTATGAGGGTTCCTGGGGGTGCCAAGGTCAACCAAATAGGTAACCTCACCCTTCTTTTCTAAGATTGGATAGGGCCCACTCCACTTGTCATGGAGGGCCCTGGGAGCCACAGGCTCCAACACCCACACCAATTGTCCTGGAGTATACTCAGGCATAGTAGCCTTTTGATCATACCAGTGCTTCATGAGCTCCTGGCTGGCCTCCAGTTTCCTGTTTGCCTTGTACATGTACTCTGCCATTCTAGATCTCAGGCCTAGCACATAGTCCAGCACATTGTCCTTTGCTTCTTTGAGAGGCTTCTCTAAAGACTCTCTTAGCAGGCTCAATGGCCCCCTCACAGGGTGTCCAAACACCAACTCAAAGGGACTGAAACCAACCCCTTTCTGTGGCACCTCCCTGTAGGCAAACAGTAAGCATGGGAGGAGAACATCCCATCTCCTCCTGAGTTTCTCTGACAACCCATTTATCATGCCCTTCAGGGTTTTGTTGAATCGCTCAACAAGACCATTTGCTTGTGGGTGATAGGGGGTGGTGAACTTGTAGTTGACACCACACTCATCCCACATAGCAGTCAGATAGCTGGACAGGAAGTTCGTGCCCCTATCTGACACCACCTCTTTTGGAAAACCCACTCTGGTAAACACACCAAGTAGTGCTCTAGACACTGCAGGAGCATCAATGGTTCTAAGAGGTATGGCTTCAGGGTATCTAGTGGCATGGTCAACTACCACTAAGATATACCTATTTCCTGATGCAGTAGGTGGGTCCAGGGGACCAACAATGTCCATCCCCACCCTTTCAAAAGGAACCCCAACCACTGGCAGTGGTACTAGGGGAGCCTTTGTCTTGCCCCCTGCCTTGCCACTGGCCTGACAGGTGACACAGGAGCTGCAAAACTCCTTTACCTTTTCAGACATATGGGGCCAGTAGAAATGGTTCACCAACCGGTTCCATGTCTTTATCTGTCCCAAATGTCCTGCCAAGGGGATGTCATGACCCAAAGTCAGGATGAACTCTCTGTACCTCTGGGGCACCACCAACCTCCTGGTGGCCCCCTCCTTGAGGTTTCTGGCCTCAGTATAAAGCAGTCCATCTTCCCAGTAGATTCTATGAAACCCACTGTCATCCCCTTCCTCTTGCTTAGAAGCAATCCGCCTCAAGCTCTCAAGGGTGGGACAGTCACGCTGTCCCTGACTGAACTCCTCTCTGGAGGGTCCACCTGCTCCTGTCAGTTCTGCCAAATCTGACAGCTCTGGCAGGGATGGAGTCCCTCCCTCAGAGGCCAGATCCTCCCCATCAGGGTTAGATTCTGCCTGCACCTCTGGAGTTCCCTGGGCTGGCTCACCAGGCCCAGTACCCTTGTCCATGGATGCTTGGCCCTTTGTTCCAGGGTCCAAGTGTCCAGCCCCTCCCTTCTGGCTAGTCTGTGACCTAGTCACAGCACATACCCACTCAGGGAGCTCCAATATTTTCATATGGAGTCCTCTCTCCACCTCTGACCACACAGAGGCTTCAAGATCATTGCCCAGTAAACACTGGACTGGGAGCACCTTTGACACAGCTACCTTCATAGGGCCTGTCACACCTCCCCATTCCAAATCCACCACAGCCATAGGATGGAGTTTGGTGGTGCTGTCTGCATAAGTCACCTGGTGAAACTCACCAGGTAACAAACTCTCTGGGGGCACCAGCTCATCCAGGACCATAGTTACACTGGCCCCAGTGTCTCTGATAGCCTCAACCTCAGTCCCATTCACTTTAGGCCTCTGCCTGTACTTATCCATGTTTGGAGGTAAGGCAGTAAGGGTTGCAATATTCACCCCACCCAGGGACACTAAGGTTGCTTGCCCCACCTGATTACCCTCCACTGGGGCACCACTCTCCACCCCTACACTGACACTGGCAATCCCTGTGGATGGCCCCTTAGGGGGAGCTTTTTAGCGCAGACAGCATCTCCCTGCTTGTGCCCTGGCTGGTTACAGTCAAAGCACTTACCCACTTTTGAGGGATCAAAGAATTTACCATTCTTTCCCTGAATCCACCTCCCTTTGGATTTGGGTTGGCTCGGGGCCCCCCTCCTTGTGCAGGTTTTTGTGGGTCTTTGGAGGACTCCTTAGGTTTTTGACCTTCATTTCCCTGGGCTTTCCCTTGGGGAGGGACCTGTCCTCCTTTCTTCTGGTCACCCCCCTGGTGCTGAATGGAAACCCGGGTTCTCACCCACTCATCAGCTGACTCCCCCAACTCTCTGGGGTCTGTCAGCTTAGAGTCCACTAGATACTGGCGTAACTTCTCTTCTGCACAATGAGTCAAAATGTGTTCTTTCAAAAACAAATTATACAATCCCTCATAAGTGCTCACTTTGTTACCACAAATCCAGCCTTCCAGTGCCTTCACTGAAACATCCACAAAGTCTATCCAAGACTTGGAATTCAATTTCTGGGTGTTCCTAAACTTCACCCTGTACTGCTCTGGAGTCAGACCAAACCTCTTGACTAAGCAGGCTTTCATCTGCTGGTATGATTCTGCATCCTCTCCCTTCAGGGTCAGGAGCCTATCCCTCCCAGCTACTGGAATCAACTCCCACAGGAGTGCACCCCAATACCTAGAGTGGACCCTACTCATCTTAAGGGCCCTCTCAAAAGCTGCAAGCCATTTGTCAATGTCATCCCCCTCAGTGTACTTGGGCACAATACCCTTTGGAAGTTTAGGTTCAAATCTGCCACCCCTGGACATCTCAGCATCTTCTTCGCTTTCGCTGCCACCATTTCTCTTCTCCTCCTTCTCCCACCTCTTCTCAGCCAAATCCAGTTTCCTTTGCTCTAAAGCTATCAAAGCTAATTGAGCCTGAAGCTGTCTCTCTGCAAGGGACCGTAGTGGTTCCTGAGTAAGGGACCCTGCCCCACTCCCACCATCAGGATTCTGTTGGCTTACACTAGTTATAATGGAAGAGGCATCATCCTCCTCTCCTGGGATGATGTTGGGGGGACACCCTCTACCCCCCTTGATTCTCCTCAGCTGCCTGGTCATGGGCTTGTATAAACTGAAACAACCCTGCCTTCCTATACCTCTTGGAAGCAGGCAGCCCCTAAGCCTACACTGTTCCCTAAGCTCAGCCAACTTAAACTGGGACAGTTTAGCCAGGTCCAACTCCATGGTTCCCTAGTTTTGGGTCACAACACTAGGCACAATAGACTTAGAACAATTTGGAAAAATCAAAACAATGGATTAAAAACAGTTTAGTCCAAATTCCAAAAATCAAACTCAAAAGTTTTGTTCTAAGGCAATTTAGAGGATTTTTATAATCTTAATTCATTCACTGAAAGGTGTATTTTTTAAACACAAGTCCACATCCACACCGCTGAGCACCAAATGTTGGAAAGTGGGTTATTGGTAGGGGCAAATGTAGGTCTGCCACTAGTAATAAGACCACAAACACTTGATAGGACTCAGCATAGGTCTAAGAAAATTATTCCCATGCTCAACCCTTGGTAACGTGGCTGCGAGCAGACAGGCTTAACTTCAAAGACAGGTATGTAAAGCATTTAAAAACACCAATTCAGTAAATAATTAAGACACAACACATAATAAAAATCCAACACCAATTTATAAAAATAGGAATTATTTTTATCTTTAAAATGACACCAAAACGACAAAAATCCAATGTAGGGAACCGGAGATATGAATTTTCAAAGTTTAAATAAAATATAGCACTTAGAAGCATCTAGCACCATATTGGGACATAGCCTCGCGATAGACCGGGCCAAAGTCAAAGTTTAAGGCCGACCGCGATGGAGCCCTGAGCGGATACCCCACGCGGAAGGTCCCGGTCAATGTTTTTACCTTCGCACTTAGAAACTTTTCTGGAGCTTTTCTCCTCGAGGCCCCTCGACGCTCTCCGTCAGTCCGGATCCGGTGCGGCTCCGCCGGGCAGCCTTTCGACGATCTCCCGGTGAACTTCCCTGGAGCGGACTTAGAAACTTTTTCAAGATCGCTTCAGCGGGGCAATCCAACAATCCAGGCCGACACGCGATGGAAGGCAGGCGGATTGGCGCTCGCGGTTGCTCCCGGTCGACTTTCTTACGAGCGGACTTAGAAGCTTTTCTGGAGCTTTTTCTCGTGGGGTCCCTCGATGCTCCTCATGTAGCCGGATCCGGTGAGGGTTCGCCGGCTTCAGATTTTCGCTAGTCCCGGTCAATCTCTGGAAGTCGATGCGATGGAGCTTTTAGCGGGACGAACCTGGTGGGCTTGGCCGGCTCGCGGTTGAAGGCAGGCGGCTTGGCTGACCAGGATGAGTCGGTCCCCCTATGGAGCTTTTTTTCAAAGTTCCTCCAAAGTTCCCCAAACTTCCTGAACTTCTTCCTGAAGTTCCTCAAAGGGTCCCAAAGTGTCTCAAACTTACTCCAAGGGTCTGGAAGCTCCAAGATGGTCCTTGAAAGTTGAGGACTTCAATTCCCACAATGCACTGGACGTCACCCTTAGAAATCCACTGGTAGCTCCCCAGGTTGGTGATTCTTGGTGGTGAGGGTCCAGATGAGCTCTGTTAACCTGTAGCTTGCAGGGAGTCCACTCTTGATTTCTTTTACTCAGCACAGTTAGTCCACAAAGCTGTAGTTTCAGGTGGTGCAGTCTCCAGAGGTCAGGCCTTAGAAGTCTTTGCACAGCAGAAGTTCCAGCAGGGCCAGTCTTGCTTTCTTCAGTTTCAAGCAGCAGATCTGAGGGGCTGGGCCTCTCTCAGATACTTATTCCACAGTCTCTGGGTCATCCAGGAGGTCAAGCTTCACCAATAGGAGTAGGGTAACTGCCCACTTGAGTGACTACTTCCTGCAGAGTGTGGCATTATTTTATCCCAGAGTGCAACAAAGCTTCCAAATCCATAATGGTTGATTTTCCAGCAAGGAGGTAAGAGCTGGCTAAACACTCCCACTGAGTTGGCTAATTAACCTAGCCTCTCCTCCCTACATCTGCACATACCTTCCTTAATCCTGCCATCTGGCTGGGGTGGGGGTTCAAAGCTGTTAATGACACTGCTCTGGGCTCTGCCCCTTTGAAGCTCATTGTTTACGACCCCTCCCCCTGGCCTGGCATTCCTGCAGAACAGCTCACTGCCCTCCCAGTCCATCTGGCTGACCCCAGGGGATCTTTATCACCTCTTCAGGCAGGCTGGCTAATCCCCTTAACTCTGACCAATCAGGGCAGAGCACTGGCAGGCTGGATTTGGAACTACAACTAAGAAAGTGTTATAACTTCTTGTCTGTTCACTTTGGGAAAAATTCAATAACATCATATTGTAGGATTTATCCATACCATTCTAGTGAGTCTTTGAATGGAATCTTTATCCCTGTCCTGTCAATAGTTATTGTTTAATAACTTACCCCCATGTTAACCTATGGGCCATGGGGTTTGCAATGGGAAAAATGACATGGGCCACTTTTCCAGCACCAGGACCTACAAAAACCTATTTTATAAGTACTTGGCTTATTTTCACAGGACCCCCACCCCATAGGTCACCTAGGGGAGACCCTAGGGGGGTTGAATCTGTAAAAATATTGCAGATCCTCCATGCCCAGTGCCCCCAGCATCAAAGTCGAATTTGGGCAGCACTTTAAACAATGGGGAGAGTGAAATGTGAATTTCACTTAACCCAGGGCATTTATAAACTCATTTTATAAGGGTCTACCTTATAGATACCTGACCCCCCACCCCTGGGATACCTAGGGGAGACCCTGGGGGTCATTATTATGCAAAAACAGTTTAGGTTGACCAGTTTTAAGTGCCCCAAACCCCAAAGTCGAGTTTGGCCACAATTTGCATGTTTAAGAGCAGTCCTGGCACCCAGAGCTGCTTTTAAACTGACCACAGGCTTCAGCAGTGTACACATGCAAGTGCAAAAAGGCTGCTGGCCTCTAAACTGCCCTGCCCCAGGATACTGGGGACTTCTAGGTAGTTTCAATCCCCTGCCCTATTATATACTAGGGGCTTATGGGGTAGGTCATGCCAATTACAGGGGTACCCCAACCCAAAGTGTACCCTAGTGTATG
Source organism: Calotriton arnoldi (assembly GCA_963921515.1). NCBI lineage: Eukaryota > Metazoa > Chordata > Amphibia > Caudata > Salamandridae > Calotriton > Calotriton arnoldi. The sequence continues at coordinate 26,098 of CAWUFW010020954.1, forward strand.
TTGGTGCTTTACTGTTATCTAAATGTTCAGCATGGCCCTGGCCCTGGGCCTGGTTAAACAGAGCCCAGGGTCAGTCAGAGTCAGTTACCACCAGTTCCAGTCAGCAAAAAGTTGGGGGGTGCCCAGGGCACAGGATGACTTTCCAACAGAAACTTTTTCACATAGAATCACCAATGTTATCCTATGGGAGGAAATTCACTTAGCAGGTAAGTAGTGTTATCGTTACTTTTTCTTACTCAGTGTTGGATCCTGGATCCAGCACTGGTGCATCTCCTGTAAACAGTTGAGTAAAAGCGTGTTGGTTACAGTAGTGATTGTTAAGGAATATTATTGTATTTTAAAAGTTGACAAACTTTTTCACATCGAATCACCAATGTTATCCTTTGGGAGGAAATTCACTTAGCAGGTAAGTAATGTTATAGCTACTTTTTCTTACTCAGAGGTGGATCCTGGAACCAGCACTGGTGCATCTCCTGTAAACAGTTGAAAGAATGCGTTTAAGTCACACAGGCGATTTTTAAGGAATATTTGTAGTTTGTGAAAATCGACACTTTGAAACTTTTCTGCTGAAAACCAGACAATGGATTCCTATGGAAGGAAATTTAAGTTACTGGTAAGTACGGTTAGAATTACTTTTCAGGGTCAGTGCTGGGCTAAAAGATGCAGCACTGGGTTCTCTCCTGATAACAGGTGAGTAAATCGGAATTCGTAGTTCGGTTGATTTTAGAGGAATATTATAAAGTTCCAAAACTCCACACTTAGAAGAATTTCCAAGTGAAACCAGTCAATGTTAGCCTATGGAAGGAAATTCAAGTTACTGGTAAGTACGGTTAAAATTACTTTTCAGGATCAGTACTGGGCTGAAAGATGCAGCACTGAGGTCTCTCCTGATAACAGGTGAGTAAATCGGAATTCGTAGTTCGGCTGATTTTAGAGGAATATTATAAAGTTCCAAAACTCCACACTTAGAAAATTTCCAAGTGAAACCAGTCAATGATATCCTATGGAAGGAAATTCAAGTTACTGGTAAGTACGGTTAAAATTACTTTTCAGGATCAGTACTGGGATGAAAGATGCAGCACTGGGTTCTCTCCTGATAACAGGTGAGTAAATCGGAATTCGTACTTCGGTTGATTTTAGAGGAATATTATAAAGTTCCAAAACTCCACACTTAGAAGAATTTCCAAGTGAAACCAGTCAATGTTAGCCTATGGAAGGAAATTCAAGTTGCTGGTAACTACGGTTAAAATTACTTTTCAGGATCAGTACTGGGCTGAAAGATGCAGCACTGAGGTCTCTCCTGATAACAGGTGAGTAAATCGGAATTCGTATTTCGCCGATTTTAGAAGAATATTTGTATGTTTCAAAAATCGACACTTAGAAACTTTTTTCAGCAAAAAGCAGGCAATGATATCCTATGGAAGGAAATTCAAGTTACTGGTAAGTACGGTTAAAATTACTTTTCAGGATCAGTACTGGGCTGAAAGATGCAGCACTGAGGTCTCTCCTGATAACAGGTGAGTAAATCGGAATTCGTATTTCGGCTGATTTTAGAGGAATATTTGTATGTTTCAAAAATCGACACTTAGAAACTTTTTCAGCAAAAAGCAGGCAATGATATCCTATGGAAGGAAATTCAAGTTACTGGCAAGTACGGTTAAAATTACTTTTCAGGATCAGTACTGGGCTGAAAGATGCAGCACTGAGGTCTCTCCTGTTAACAGGTGAGTAAATCGGAATTCGTAGTTCGGCTGATTTTAGAGGAATATTATAAAGTTCCAAAACTGCACACTTAGAAGAATTTCCAAGTGAAACCAGTCAATGTTAGCCTATGGAAGGAAATTCAAGTTACTGGTAAGTACGGTTAAAATTACTTTTCAGGATCAGTACTGGGCTCAAAGATGCAGCACTGAGGTCTCTCCTGATAACAGGTGAGTAAATCGGAATTCGTAGTTCGGCTGATTTTAGAGGAATATTTGCACAATGGTGAAGGAAGGGGGTGGGGCCTGAGGTGACATGTCTGCAAACACGCCCTGTGGCGCGTTTTAAGTTGGAGAATTAATTCCTCCTCAATCCTGAGGGTCCTAGGGGCCAACTAGCCCACCAGGAACCTCCAGTATGCGCCAGGGGGCTGCGTTGCAGAGAGGTGTACAGAGGCCACGCCCCTTTTACAACACTCTGCACCGCAGCTCCGTGGCGCTTACTGGAGGTACCTGGTGGGCTAGTTGGCCCCTGGGACCCTCAGGATTGAAGGGGATTTAATTCCCCATCTTAAAACACACCACCGGGCCTGTTTGCACACATGTCACCTGAAGCCCGCCCCCTCCCTTCACCACTGTGCAAACGCGCCCCGTGGCGCGTTTTAAGTTGGGGGATTAAGTCCCCTTGAATACTGAGGGTCCCTGGGGCCAACTAGCTCACCATGTACCTCCAAAAGCGCCACAGAGCTGCGTTGCAGAGAGGTGCAAAAGGGCGTGGCCTCTGTACACCTCTCTGCAATGCAGCCCCTGACGCATACTGGAGGTTCCTGGTGGGCTAGTTGGCCCCAGGGACCCCCAGTATTGAAGGGGAATTCGCTCTCATCTGCAAAACGCGCCATGGGGCGCGTTTGCAGAGTGGTAAAGGAAGGGGGCGGGGCCTGCGGCCCGATCGTTTTTTGTTTTTTTCTTCCAAGGGGGGCTGTGTGGCCCCCCTTACTTTTTCCTATTTTTGGGCCCTGGGGACCCCAACCCCCAGGGCCTTATCCCTTTTTTTTTTTTTAATTAAACGGGAAGGGGGCCGCGTGGCCCCCTCCCTTGGCCGAATCCGGCCCCGGGGACCCCATCCCCCGGGGCATGGCCACACTTTTAAATACATTTTTAAGGAGGGGGGCTGCGTGGCCCCCCTCCTCAGGCCTCCTTTTGCCCCGGGGACCCCATCCCCCGGGGCAGGCCTTTATTTTTTTTAATTTTTTTTTTAAATGATTATTTTTGGGGAGGGGGGTTGCGTGGCCCCCCTCCCGGGCCACTACTTGCCCCGGGGACCCCATCCCCCGGGGCTGGCCCTCTTCGTTGGGGACTCTGGGGGGTGTCCCCAATCCCCCCACAGTCCCAGCCGGCTCCCCGCCTCCTGCGCGAGCCGGCATTGCTTTTCCAAATGGGGAGCAGCTAACATGCTGCTCCCCATGTGGAAAAGCAATTGGGTTTGCATTTTGAAAGAGAGAGCAGGTTTCCTGCTCTCTCTTTCAAAATGCAAACCAAGTTTGCTATGACAGGACGGGAGCCGCGAGGCTCCCGTCCTGTCATAGCAAACTACAGTGTCCCGGGGGTAGGCAACCCGGGACACTGCAGGAGCCGGCCCTGTGGGGTGGTGGTCCCCAGGGCCATTACAGGCTCCAGGAGGGGGGGGGCCCCTCCCTCCATTGACAAAGCCCCGGGGAGGTGGTGGTCCCCGGGGCTCTGGGGGTCCGTAATGGACCCCCATATTGAAATTTTTAGTGCCCCGGGGAGGTGGCGGTCCCCGGGGCGTGTGGGGGGGCTCAAGCCCCCCCCACACAGGTAAATTTATAAAAAAATATTTCAAGAAGCCCCGGGGAGGTGGCGGTCCCCGGGGCTGGCGGGAGGGCCGAGAGCCCTCCCGCACCATTTATTCTTTAAAGCCCCGGGGGTGGCGGTCCTCGGGGCTTGGGGCGCTTAGAGGCCCCCCCACATATTATAAATACCCCCCCATGCCCCCGGGACTTGGCCCACCCGGGGCCAGTTAAGAACGAAGCGCGGGAGACCGCGCTTCGTTTTTTTTTCGGCGGGATTCGCGCACCCTGAGCGCATCCGGCCGATTTTTTTTTTTTTTAAATGCTTTTTTTTGCCCAGGGGGTCCTTGTGGGACCCCCTGAGCAGACCTAGGGGGTCAGGGTGTTTCTACCCTGCCCCCTTTGTGCATTTTGCGCACTTGTTTCTTCTGGGTTTTTTTTCTAATCAACAGGATCCGCGCACCCTGAGCGCATCCCGCCGATTTTTTTTTTTTTTAAATGCTTTTTTCTGCCCAGGGGGTCCTTTTGGGACCCCCTGAGCAGACCTAGGGGGTCAAGGTGTTTCTACCCTGCCCCCTTTTTGCGCTTTGCGCACTTGTTTCTGTCCCTCGGTTCTACCGAGGGACAAAATGGCTGCCAACACTTCCTGATTTGGAGTGTTGACAGCCACTTGACAGCCAATTAGCATGCAGCTCGTGATCGGGAGGGTGCGCGAATCCGACGCGGCCATAGATATATATGTGATTTTCCTTTTGATTTTCACAGGAACTACTGAACGGATTTACACCATTTAACAAAAAGGGTTCTTTCTGAACTAAGAACTACCTCTTTGCCAAATTTGGTGTAATTCCGTTCAGCAGTTCGGGCTGTAGCCGTGTCTAAAGTTTACTATGGGAAAATGAATGGGGAAAACACGTTTTGGGACCCCACTTTTTTCTCGGCCCCCGCTTGACGAATCACCCCGAGACTTTCAGGGTAGGAGCGGACCATAGCGGGCCATAAAGTTTGAAAATTTCGCGAAGATTCGTCAACCGGCAAGGGAGTTATTTCAAATAGAATGTCGCGGATTTCCTATGGAAAATAGGTCCTAACTATAACTATCTACTGGCGACCGCTAGTAGATAATATATATATATATATTCACTGAAAAAACCATAAGGTTTTAGGGACAGTTATAGTTAGTTGGACATTGCACTCGTACAAAACCCGTGAAATTCCCCCGTTAGTTCAGGTAACTATAACTCGCGCCCCCGCAATGCACTGCTGATGACGTCACATATTACATCACTCATGACATGGTCAGTGACATCACTGATGACATCACTGATGACATCTCAAATGACATCACTGATGACATCAACCAGTGACTGTGTGTTTCTGTAAAGTTTAAATATTTTTAATATATATAGGGAAAGGCGTATTGAAGAATGAGTGGGTGTATAAGTGTCTGTATGGATGATTTAGTAGGTGCGTGACTAACTCGATAAGTGAGTGATTAAACGTATCTTACTGAATGCATGGGTTAGTGACTAAACTGGGTGAATGTCTGTATCCGTCTGTCTGTTGCTGTGTAAGTGGTGCATGGGTTTGTGAATAGCTACATGAGTGTCTATATGAGTTATTGATTGGTTGTCTGAGTATCTGTATGGGTGCCTGAGTGTTTGTGTGGGTGGGGTGTGTGCGACTCTGTGCATAGATGTGTGAGTGGGTGATTCACTGGGTGGATGGTTTCAAGAGTGCATCTGTGATAGACTGTATGGGTGTGTAAGTGTGTGTAAGAGTGTGTTAGTGAGTGAATGTATGTCCCAGTGGTACATGTGTGAGTAACTACATATGTGAAAGGCAGTATATATGTGTGTTGGAGTATATAAATAGCTATAAGCGAGAGTGTGTGATTGTGAGAGTGACTGTATGGATGAGTGTGTGCTTGTATCAGTGATTGTATAAGAGCGTAAGAATGTGCTAGTATTTGTATGAGTAAGTGAGCTGGTGTGTGTATAACTGTATAGGTGAGTAAATGGCAGTGTGTTTAATTATTTGCATGACTGACTAGGTGTGTGAGTACCTCTATGGATGAGTGGCAGTGTTTGAGTGTCTATATAGGAGTATGAGTGCATATGATAGTCCTGTACTGAGTGACCATAAGTATGAGCGACTGTACGGGTGAGTGAGTGGATGTGTGTGTGTAGACCTAAGAATCAGTGAGTGGGTATGTAGTTATTGGTGTTGGAGTGTCTATGGTTTTGAGAATGGCAGTCTGTAATTTAGAGTGGGTGTATCAAAGGTTATATTAGGGTGTGAGGAGGTGCATTAAATTCTCACATGGATGATGTCATCAGTGATGTCATTTGAGATGTCATCAGTGATGTCATCAGTGATGTCACTGACCATGTCATGAGTGATGTAATATGTGACGTCATCAGCAGTGCATTGCGTGGGGCGCGAGTTATAGTTACCTGAACTAACTATAACGGGGAATTTCACGGGTTTTGTACAAGTGCAATGTCCAACTAACTATAACTGTCCCTAAAACCTTATGGTTTTTTCAGTGAATTTCAAAGGTTTTTTAAATGCTAATTCCTAACTATAACGTGTCTGAAACCTATGGTTTTTTCAGTGAATTTCAAAGGTTTTTTAAATGCTAATTCCTAACTATAACGTGTCTGAAACCTATGGATTTTCAGTGAATTTCAAAGGTTTTGTAAATGACAATTTTTAAATGTATTAATTGTTATATTTATTTTTTTGATACTGATTTACAACATTTTTTTAAACTATTTATTTTTAGATATTTTATTTTTTAAATTACATTGTAATTACATTATACATTACATTACAAAATATACTTTCTCAGAATGAATTACTTTAGTTTAAATACTTTGCAAATAGGCAATAGACTTTTAAGTACAGTAGTTACAGTTGTTGCAATGGGCAACACAATTTCAAAAACAAAGCAACATTGAGCTCAATGTGAATTTCTAGTTAAATGCAATTAGTTACTTTATGGATTACTTTTCTAACCACAGGACTGGATCCTAGATTCAGTCCTGGGACATCTCCTGTAAACAGTTGAGTAAAAGCGTTTTGGTTACAGTAGTGATTTTTAAGGAATATTATTGTATTTTAAAAGTTGATACTCAGAAACTTTTTCATATAGAATCACCAATGTTATCCTATGGGAGGAAATTCACTTAGCAGGTAAGTAGTGTTATCGTTACTTTTTCTTACTCAGTGGTGGATCCTGGAACCAGCACTGGTGCATCTCCTGTAAACAGTTGAAAGAATGCGTTTAAGTCACACATGCGATTTTTAAGGAATATTTGTAGTTTGTGAAAATCGACACTTTGAAACTTTTCTGCTGAAAACCAGACAATGGATTCCTATGGAAGGAAATTCAAGTTACTGGTAAGTACGGTTAGAATTACTTTTCAGGGTCAGTGCTGGGCTAAAAGATGCAGCACTGGGTTCTCTCCTGATAACAGGTGAGTAAATCGGAATTCATAGTTCGGCTGATTTTAGAGAAATATTATAAAGTTCCAAAACTCCACACTTAGAAGAATTTCCAAGTGAAACCAGTCAATGTTAGCCTATGGAAGGAAATTCAAGTTACTGGTAAGTACGGTCAAAATTACTTTTCAGGATCAGTACTGGGCTCAAAGATGCAGCACTGAGGTCTCTCCTGATAACAGGTGAGTAAATCGGAATTCGTAGTTCGGCTGAATTTAGAGGAATATTTGCACAATGGTGAAGGAAGGGGGTGGGGCCTGAGGTGACATGTCTGCAAACACGCCCTGTGGCGCGTTTTAAGTTGGAGAATTAATTCCTCCTCAATCCTGAGGGTCCCTAGGGGCCAACTAGCCCACCAGGAACCTCCAGTATGCGCCAGGGGCTGCGTTGCAGAGAGGTGTACAGAGGCCACGCCCCTTTTTACAACACTCTGCAACGCAGCTCCGTGGCGCTTACTGGAGGTACCTGGTGGGCTAGTTGGCCCAGGGACCCTCAGGATTCAAGGGATTTAATTCCCCATCTTAAAACGCACCACGGGGCCTGTTTGCACACATGTCACCTGAAGCCCGCCCCTCCCTTCACCACTGTGCAAGCGCGCCCGTGGCGCGTTTTAAGTTGGGGGATTAAGTCCCCTTGAATACTGAGGGTCCCTGGGGGCCAACTAGCTCACCATGTACCTCCAAAAAGCGCCACAGAGTTGCGTTGCAGAGAGGTGTAAAAAGGGCCGTGGCCTCTGTACACCTCTCTGCAATGCAGCCCCCTGGCTCATACTGGAGGTTCCTGGTGGGCTAGTTGGCCCCCAGGGACCCCCAGTATTGAAGGGGAATTCGTTCCCATCTGCAAACGCGCCAGGGGCGCGTTTGCAGAGTGGTAAAGGAAGGGGGCGGGCCTGCGGCCCGATGTTTTTTTGGTTTTTTTCTCCCAAGGGGGCTGTGTGGCCCCCTTACTTTTTCCTATTTTTGGGCCCTGGGGACCCCATCCCCCAGGGCCTTATCCCTTTTTTTTTTTAAATTAAACGGGAAGGGGGCCACGTGGCCCCCTCCCTTGTCCAAATCCGGCCCCGGGGACCCCATCCCCCGGGGCATGGCCACACTTTTAAATAAATTTTTAAGGAGTGGGGCTGCGTGGCCCCCCTCCTCAGGCCTCCTTTTGCCCCGGGGACCCCATCCCCCGGGGCAGGCCTTTATTTTATTTTTTTAAATGATTATTTTTGGGGAGGGGGGCCGCGTGGCCCCCCTCCCGGGCCACTACTTGCCCCGGGGACCCCATACCCCGGGGCTGGCCCTCTTCGTTGGGGACTGTGGGGGGGTCCCCAATCCCCCCACAGTCACAGCCGGCTCCCCGCCTCCTGCGCGAGCCGGCATTGCTTTTCCACATGGGGAGCAGCTAACATGCTGCTCCCCATGTGGAAAAGCAATTGGGTTTGCATTTTGAAAGAGAAAGCAGGTTTCCTGCTCTCTCTTTCAAAATGCAAACTAGTTTGCTATGACAGGACGGGAGCCGCGAGGCTCCCGTCCTGTCATAGCAAACTACAGTGTCCCGGGGGTAGGCACCCCGGGACACTGCAGGAGCCGGCCCTGGGGGTGGTGGTCCCCAGGGCCATTACAGGCTCCAGGAGTGGGCCGTGCGGCCCCCCTCCCTCCATTGACAAAGCCCCAGGGAGGTGGTGGTCCCTGGGGCTCTGGGGTCCGTAATGGACCCCCATATTGACATTTTTAGTGCCCCGGGGAGGTGGCGGTACCCGGGGCGTGTGGGGAGGCTCGAGCCCCCACACAGGTAAATTTATAAAAAATATTTCAAGAAGCCCCGGGGAGGTGGCGGTCCCGGGGCTGCGGGAGGGCCGAGAGCCCTCCCGCACCATTTATTTTAAAGCCCCGGGGGTGGCAGTCCCCGGGGCTTGGGGAGGCCTTAGAGGCCCCCACATATTATAAATACCACCCCCCTGCCCCCGGGACTTGGCCCACCCGGGGGCCAATTAACAATGAAGCGCGGGAGACCACGCTTCGTTTTTTTTTACTTCGGCGGGATTCGCGCACCCTGAGCGCATCCCGCCGATTATTTTTTTTTTAAATGCTTTTTTCTGCCCAGGGGGTCCTTGTGGGACCCCTGAGCAGACCTAGGGGGTCAGGGTGTTTCTACCCTGCCCTCTTTGTGCGTTTTGCGCACTTGTTTCTTCTGGGTTTTTTTCTAATCGGCAGGATCCGCGCACCCTGAGCGCATCCTGCCGATTTAAAAAAAAAATGCTTTTTTCTACCCAGGGGGTCCTTGTGGGACCCCCTGAGCAGACCTAGGGGTCAGGGTGTTTCTACCCTGCCCCCTTTTTGCGCTTTGCGCACTTGTTTCTGTCCCTCGGTTCTACCGAGGGACAAAATGGCTGCCAACACTTCCTGATTTGGAGTGTTGACAGCCACTTGACAGCCAATTAGCATGCAGCTCGTGATTGGGAGGGTGCGCGAATCCGACGCGGCCATAGATATATATGTGATTTTCCTTTTGATTTTCACAGGAACTACTGAACGGGTTTACACCATTTACCAAAAAGGGTTCTTTCTGAACTAAGAACTACCTCTTTGCCTAATTTGGTGTAATTCCGTTCAGCAGTTCGGGCTGTAGCCGTGTCTAAAGTTTCCTATGGGAAAATGAATGGGGAAAACACGTTTTGGGACCCCACTTTTTTCTCGGCCCCCGCTTGACGAATCACCCCGAGACTTTCAGGGTAGGAGCGGACCGTAGCGGGCCATAAAGTTTGAAAATTTCGCGAAGATTCGTCAACCGGCAAGAGAGTTATTTCAAATATGATGTCGCGGATTTCCTATGGAAAATAGGTCCTAACTATAACTATCTACTGGCGACCGCCAGTAGATAATATATATATATATATATTCACTGAAAAAACCATAAGGTTTTAGGGACAGTTATAGTTAGTTGGACATTGCACTCGTACAAAACCCGTGAAATTCCCCCTTTATACTTAGTTCAGGTAACTATAACTCGCGCCCCCGCAATGCACTGCTGATGACGTCACATATTACATCACTCATGACATGGTCAGTGACATCACTGATGACATCACTGATGACATCTCAAATGACATCACTGATGACATCATCCAGTGACTGTGTGTTTCTGTAAAGTTTAAATATTTTTAATATATATAGGGAAAGGCGTATTGAAGAATGAGTGGGTGTATAAGTGTCTGTATGGATGATTTAGTAGGTGCGTGACTAACTCGATAAGTGAGTGATTAAACGTATCTTACTGAATGCATGGGTTAGTGACTAAACTGGGTGAATGTCTGTATCTGTCTGTCTGTTGCTGTGTAAGTGGTGCATGGGTTTGTGAATAGCTACATGAGTGTCTATATGAGTTATTGATTGGTTGTCTGAGTATCTGTATGGGTGCCTGAGTGTTTGTGTGGGTGGGGTGTGTGCGACTCTGTGCATAGATGTGTGAGTGGGTGATTCACTGGGTGGATGATTTCAAGAGTGCATCTGTGATAGACTGTATGGGTGGGTAAGTGTGTGTAAGAGTGTGTTAGTGAGTGAATGTATGTCCCAGTGGTACATGTGTGAGTAACTACATATGTGAAAGGCAGTATATATGTGTGTTGGAGTATATAAATAGCTATAAGCGAGAGTGTGTGATTGTGAGAGTGACTGTATGGATGAGTGTGTGCTTGTATCAGTGATTGTATAAGAGCGTAAGAATGTGCTAGTATTTGTATGAGTAAGTGAGCTGGTGTGTGTATAACTGTATAGGTGAGTAAATGGCAGTGTGTTTAATTATTTGCATGACTGACTAGGTGTGTGAGTACCTCTATGGATGAGTGGCGGTGTTTGAGTGTCTATATAGGAGTATGAGTGCATATGATAGTCCTGTACTGAGTGACCATAAGTATGAGTGACTGTACGGGTGAGTGAGTGGATGTGTGTGTGAAGACCTAAGAATCAGTGAGTGGGTATGTAGTTATTGGTGTTGGAGTGTCTATGGTTTTGAGAATGGCAGTCTGTAATTTAGAGTGGGTGTATCAAAGGTTATATTAGGGTGTGAGGAGGTGCATTAAATTCTCACATGGATGATGTCATCAGTGATGTCATTTGAGATGTCATCAGTGATGTCATCAGTGATGTCACTGACCATGTCATGAGTGATGTAATATGTGACGTCATCAGCAGTGCATTGCGGGGCGCGAGTTATAGTTACCTGAACTAACTATAACGGGGGAATTTCCACGGGTTTTGTACGAGTTCAATGTCCAACTAACTATAACTGTCCCTAAAACCTTATGGTTTTTTCAGTGAATTTCTAAGGTTTTTTAAATGCTAATTTCTAACTATAACGTGCCTGAAACCTATGGTTTTTTCAGTGAATTTCAAAGGTTTTTTAAATGCTAATTCCTAACTATAACGTGTCTGAAACCTATGGTTTTTTCAGTGAATTTCAAAGGTTTTTTAAATGCTAATTCCTAACTATAACGTGTGTGAAACCTATGGTTTTTTCAGTGAATTTCAAAGGTTTTGTAAATGACAATTTTTAAATGTATTAATTGTTATATTTATTTTTTGATACTGATTTACAACATTTTTTTAAACTATTTATTTTTAGATATTTTATTTTTTAAATTACATTGTAATTACGTTATACATTACATTACAAAATATACTTTCTCAGAATGAATTACTTTAGTTTAAATACTTTGCAAATAGGCAATAGACTTTTAAGTACAGTAGTTACAGTTGTTGCAATGGGCAACACAATTTCAAAAACAAAGCAACATTGAGCTCAATGTGAATTTCTAGTTAAATGCAATTAGTTACTTTATGGATTACTTTTCTAACCACAGGACTGGATCCTAGATTCAGTCCTGGGACATCTCCTGTAAACAGTTGAGTAAAAGCGTTTTGGTTACAGTAGTGATTTTTAAGGAATATTATTGTATTTTAAAAGTTGACACTTAGAAACTTTTTCATATAGAATCACCAATGTTATCCTATGGGAGGAAATTCACTTAGCAGGTAAGTAGTGTTATCGTTACTTTTTCTTACTCAGTGGTGGATCCTGGAACCAGCACTGGTGCATCTCCTGTAAACAGTTGAAAGAATGCGTTTAAGTCACACATGCGATTTTTAAGGAATATTTGTAGTTTGTGAAAATCGACACTTTGAAACTTTTCTGCTGAAAACCAGACAATGGATTCCTATGGAAGGAAATTCAAGTTACTGGTAAGTACGGTTAGAATTACTTTTCAGGGTCAGTGCTGGGCTAAAAGATGCAGCACTGGGTTCTCTCCTGATAACAGGTGAGTAAATCGGAATTCATAGTTCGGCTGATTTTAGAGAAATATTATAAAGTTCCAAAACTCCACACTTAGAAGAATTTCCAAGTGAAACCAGTCAATGTTAGCCTATGGAAGGAAATTCAAGTTACTGGTAAGTACGGTTAAAATTACTTTTCAGGATCAGTACTGGGCTCAAAGATGCAGCACTGAGGTCTCTCCTGATAACAGGTGAGTAAATCGGAATTCGTAGTTCAGCTGATTTTAGAGGAATATTTGCACAATGGTGAAGGAAGGGGGTGGGGCCTGAGGTGACATGTCTGCAAACACGCCCTGTGGCGCGTTTTAAGTTGGAGAATTAATTCCTCCTCAATCCTGAGGGTCCCTAGGGGCCAACTAGCCCACCAGGAACCTCCAGTATGCGCCAGGGGGCTGCGTTGCAGAGAGGTGTACAGAGGCCACGCCCCTTTTTACAACACTCTGCAACGCAGCTCCGTGGCGCTTACTGGAGGTACCTGGTGGGCTAGTTGGCCCCCAGGGACCCTCAGGATTGAAGGGGATTTAATTCCCCATCTTAAAACGCACCACGAGGCCTGTTTGCACACATGTCACCTGAAGCCCGCCCCTCCCTTCACCACTGTGCAAACGCGCCCGTGGCGCGTTTTAAGTTGGGGGATTAAGTCCCCTTGAATACTGAGGGTCCCTGGGGGCCAACTAGCTCCCATGTACCTCCAAAAGCACCACAGAGCTGCGTTGCAGCAAGGTGTAAAAGGGGCGTGGCCTCTGTACACCTCTCTGCAATGCAGCTCCCTGGCGCATACTGGAGGTTCCTGGTGGGCTAGTTGGCCCCCAGGGACCCCCAGTATTGAAGGGAATCGTTCCCCATCTGCAAACGCGCCAGGGGCGCGTTTGCAGAGTGGTAAAGGAAGGGGCGGGGCCTGCGGCCCGATCGTTTTTCCCCCAAGGGGGGCTGTGTGGCCCCCTTACTTTTCCTATTTTTGGGCCCTGGGGACCCCATCCCCCAGGGCCTTATCCCTTTTTTTATTAAACGGGAAGGGGGCCGCGTGGCCCCCTCCCTTGGCCGAATCCGGGCCCGGGGACCCCATCCCCCGGGGCATGGCCACACTTTTAAATACATTTTTAAGGAGTGGGGCTGCGTGGCCCCCCTCCTCAGGCCTCCTTTTGCCCCGGGGACCCCATCCCCCGGGGCAGGCCTTTTTTTTTTTAAATGATTATTTTTGGGGAGGGGGGCCGCATAGCCCCCCTCCCGGGCCACTACTTGCCCCGGGGACCCCATCCCCCGGGGCTGGCCCTCTTCGTTGGGGACTGTGGGGGGGTCCCCAATACCCCCACAGTCACAGCCGGCTCCCCGCCTCCTGCGCGAGCCGGCATTGCTTTTCCACATGGGGAGCAGCTAACATGCTGCTCCCCATGTGGAAAGCAGTTAGGTTTGCATTTTGAAAGAGAGAGCAGGTTTCCTGCTCTCTCTTCAAAATGCAAACCAAGTTTGCTATGACAGGACGGGAGCCGCGAGGCTCCCGTCCTGTCATAGCAAACTACAGTGTCCCGGGGGTAGGCACCCGGGACACTGCAGGAGCCGACCCTGGGGGTGGTGGTCCCCAGGGCCATTACAGGCTCCAGGAACGAATTCCCCTTGAATACTGGGGGTCCCTGGGGGCCAACTAGCCCACCAGGAACCTCCAGTATGTGCCAGGGGGCTGCGTTGCAGAGAGGTGTTCAGAGGCCACGCCCCTTTTTACAACATTCTGCAATGCAGCTCCGTGGCGCTTACTGGAGGTACCTGGTGGGCTAGTTGGCCCCTAGGGACCCTCAGGATTGAAAAGGAATTTATTCCCCATCTTAAAACGCGCCACGGGGCCTGTTTGCACACATGTCACCTGAAGCCCCGCCCCCTCCCTTCACCACTGTGCAAACGCGCCCCGTGGTGCGTTTTAAGTTGGGGGATTAAGTCCCCTTGAATACTGAGGGTCCCTGGAGTCCAACTAGCCCACCATATACCTCCAAAAAGCGCCACAGAGCATGCTTTGCAGAGAGGTGTAAAAAGGGGCGTGGCCTCTGTACACGTCTCTGCAACGCAGCCACCTGGCGCATACTGGAGGTTCCTGGTGGGCTAGTTGGCCCCCAGGGACCCCCAGTATTCAAGGGGAATTCGTTCCCCTTCTGCAAACCCGCCAGGGGGCGCGTTTGCAGAGTACTGCAGGGAGGGGGCAGGCCCTCCGGCACGATGCCGGTCGTTTTTTTTTCTTCTATTTTTTTTAATGGGAGGGGGCTGCGTGGCCCCCTTCCCTGGCCCACTTTTGGCCCCAGGGACCCCATCCCCGGGGCCTGAGCATATTTTTTTTTTTTAATTTAAAAAAAAAAAACGGGAAGAGGGCTGCGTGGCCCCCTTCCCTTGGCCTGTATTGGCCCCGGGACCTCATCCCCCTGGGCATGGCCTCAATTTTTATTTTTTTATTTGGAGGGGGCTGCGTGGCCCCCTCCTCAGGCCATTTAAGGCCCCGGGGACCCCATCCCCGGGGCCGGCCTTGCACTTTTTTTTCTTTTTTTAAATTTGGGGAGGGGGCTGCCTGGCCCCTCCTGGCCACTATGGCCCCGGGGACCCCATCCCCCAGGGCCTGGCCTCTGGTTGGGGACTGTGGGGGTCCCCAATCCCCCACAGTCCCAGCCGGCTCCCCGCCTCCTGCGCGAGCCGGCATTGCTTTCCACATGGGGAGCAGCTAACATGCTGCTCCCCATGTGAAAAGCAATCAGCTTTGGATATTGGAAGCGAGAGCAGGTTTCCTGCTCTCTCTTCCAATATCCAAAGCAAGTTTGCAATGACAGGACGGGAGCCGCGAGGCCGCGCGGCCCCCCTCCCCACATTTTCAAAGCCCCGGGGAGGTGGTGGTCCCCGGGGCTTCGGGGTCCAAAACGGACCCCCATTTTTAATGTTTTAGTGCCCGGGGAGGTGGCGGTCCCGGGCGTGTGGAGGGCTGGAGCCCCCACACAGGTTAAAAATAAATAAAACAGAAGCCCCGGGAGGTGGCGGTCCCCGGGGCAGCGGGAGGGCAAGAGCCCTCCCGCACCATTTTGTTAAAGCCCGGGGGTGGCGGTCCCGGGGCTTGGGGGCCCTTAGAGGCCCCCCATACATAAATTAACCCCCCCACCATGCCCCCGGGACTTGGCCCACCCGGGGGCAAATTAAGATCGAAGCGCGGAGACCGCGCTTCGATTTTTTTTCCGGCAGGATCCGCGCACCCTGAGCGCATCCTGCCGATTTAAAAAATGCTTTTTGCCCAGGGGTCCTTGTGGGACCCCTGAGCAGGCCTAGGGGTTAGGGTGTTTCTACCCTGCCCCCTTTGTGCGCTTGCGCACTTGTTTCTGTCCCTCGGTTCTACCGAGGGACAAAATGGCTGCCACCACTTCCTGAATCAGAATGTTGACAGCCAGCTGACAGCCAATTAGCATGCAGCTCGTGATCGGGAGGGTACGCGGACCCTACTCGGCCATAGATATATATGTGACTTTACTTGTGAATTTCTCAGGAACTACTGAACGGATTTACACCATTTAAGCAAAAGGCACCAGTCTGAGCCAAGGTCTACCTCTTTGCCAAATTTGGTGTAATTCCGTTCAGCAGTTCGGGCTGTAGCTGCGACTAAAGGTTCCTATGGAAAAATGAATGGGGAAAACGCGTTTTGGGACCCCCTTTTTCTCGGCCCCGCTGACGAATCAACCCGAGACTTTCAGGGTAGGAGCGGAGCGGAGCGCCCCAACAAGTTGCAAACTTTCGCGAAGATTCGTCAACCGGCGCCAACGTTATTTCAAATAGAATGTCGCGGATTTCCTATGGATAATAGGTCCTAACTATAACTATCTACTGGCGACCGCCAGTAGATAATATATATTATCTACTGGCGGTCGCCAGTAGATAGTTATAGTTAGGACCTATTTTCCATAGGAAATCCGCGACATTCTATTTGAAATAACTCTTGCGTCGGTTGACGAATCTTCGCGGAATTTTCAAACTTTATGGCCCGCTCCGGTCCGCCCCTACCCTGAAAGTCTCAGGGTGATTCGTCAAGCGGGGCCGAGAAAAAGGGGGTCCCAAAACGTGTTTTCCCCATTCATTTTCCCATAGGAAACTTTAGACACGGCTACAGCCCGAACTGCTGAACGGAATTACACCAAATTTGGCAAAGAGGTAGTTCTTGGTTCAGAAAGAACCCTTTTTGTTAAATGGTGTAAATCCGTTCAGTAGTTCCTGTGAAAATCAAAATGAAAATCACATATATATCTATGGCCGCGTCGGATTCGCCCACCCTCCCGATCACGAGCTGCATGCTAATTGGCTGTCAACACTCCAAATCAGGAAGTGTTGGCAGCCATTTTGTCCGTAGAACCGAGGGACAGAAACAAGTGCGCAAAGCGCAAAGAGGGCAGGGTAGAAACACCCTGACCCCTAGGTCTGCTCAGGGGTCCCACAAGGACCCCTGGGCAGAAAAAGCATAAAAAATAAAAAAATCAGCAGGATGCGCTCAGGGTGCGCGGATCCTGCCGAAAAAAAAATCGAACCACGGTCTCCGCGCTTCGATGTTTATTTGCCCCGGGTGGGCCAAGTCCCAGGGGCATGGTGGGGGGTTTAGATTTAATGTGGGGGCCTCTAAGGCCCCCAAGCCCGAGGACCGCCACCCCCGGGGCTTTAGAAAATAATGGTGCGGGAGGGCTCTTTGCCCTCCCGCAGCCCGGGGACCGCCACCCCCGGGGCTTCTTTTTAAAAAATTTAACCTGTGTGGGGGCTCCAGCCCCCACACGCCCGAGACCGCCACCTCCCGGGGCACTAAAGATTTGAATATGGGGGTCTGTTACGGACCCCCAAAGCCCGGGGACCACCACCTCCCGGGGCTGTGAAATGGTTGGGAGGGGGCCGCGCGGCCCCCTCCTGGAGCCAGTGATGGCCCTGGGGACCACCACCCCCAGGGCCGGCTCCTGCAGTGTCCTGGGGTGCCTACCCCGGGACACTGTAGTTTGCTATGACAGGACGGGAGCCTCGCGGCTCCCGTCCTGTCATAGCAAACTAGTTTGCATTTAGAAAGAGAGAGCAGGAAACCTGCTCTCTCTTTCAAAATGCAAACCCAATTGCTTTTCCTCGTGGGGAGCAGCATGTTAGCTGCTCCCCATGTGGAAAAGCAATGCCGGCTCGCGCAGGAGGCGGGGAGCCGGCTGGGACCGTGGGGGGATTGGGGACCCCCCCACAGTCTCCAACAAGAGGCCAGGCCCTGGGGGATAGGGTCCCCGGGGCCATAAGTGGCCCGGGAGGGGGCCACGCAGCCCCCTCCCCAAATATATATATATTTTTTTAAAAGGGCAAGGCCGGCCCCGGGGATGGGGTCCCCGGGGCCTTAAATGGCCTGAGGAGGGGGCCACGCAGCCCCCCTCCAAAATAATAAAAAAAACATCGAGGGCATGCCCCGGGGATGGGGTCCCGGGGCCAATACAGGCCCAGGGAAGGGGGCCACGCGGCCCCCTTCCCGTTTTTTTGGGAATTTAAAAAAATAAAATGCACAGGCCCCGGGGATGGGGTCCCCGGGGCCAAAAGTGGCCAAGGAAAGGGGGCCACGCAGCCCCCTCCCATTAAAAAAAAACGACCGGCATCGTGCCGGAGGCCCCGCCCCTCCCTGCAGTACTCTGCAAACGCGCCTCCTGGCGCGTTTTAAGAAGGGGAAGTAATTCCCCTTGAATACTGGGGGTCCCTGGAGGCCAACTAGCCCACCAGGAACCTCCAGTATGCACCAGGGGCTGCGTTGCAGAGAGGTGTACAGAGGCCACGCCCCTTTTACACCTCTCTGCAACGCAGCTCTGTGGCGCTTTTAGAAGTACATGGTGGGCTAGTTGGACTCCAGGGACCCTCAGGATTCAAGGGGACTTAATCCCCCAACTTAAAACGCGCCACGGGCGCGTTTGCACAGTGGTGAAGGAGGAGCGGGGCTTCAGGTGACATGTGTGCAAACAGGCCCCGTGGCGCGTTTTAAGATGGGGAATTAAATCCCCTTCAATCCTGAGGGTCCCTGGGGGCCAACTAGCCCAACAGGTACGTCCAGAAAGCGCCACAGAGCTGCATTGCAGAGAGGTGCAAAAGGGGCGTGGCCTCTGAACACCTCTCTGCAACGCAGCTCCCTGGCGCATACTGGAGGTACAGGGTGGGCTAGTTGGACCCCAGGGACCCTCATGATTCAAGGGGACTTAATCCCCCAACTTAAAACGCGCCACGGGGCGCGTTTGCACAGATGTCACCTCAGGCCCCGCCCCTCCCTTCACCATTGTGCAAATATTCCTCTAAAATCAGCCGAACTACGAATTCCTATTTACTCACCTGTTATCAGGAGAGACCTCAGTGCTGCATCTTTCAGCCCAGTACTGATCCTGAAAAGTAATTTTAACCGTACTTACCAGTAACTTGAATTTCCTTCCATAGGCTAACATTGACTGGTTTCACTTGGAAATTCTTCTAAGTGTGGAGTTTTGGAACTTTATAATATTCCTCTAAAATCAGCCGAAATACGAATTCCGATTTACTCACCTGTTATCAGGAGAGACCTCAGTGCTGCATCTTTCAGCCCAGTACTGATCCTGAAAAGTAATTTTAACCGTACTTACCAGTAACTTGAATTTCCTTCCATAGGATATCATTGACTGGTTTCACTTGGAAATTCTTCTAAGTGTGGAGTTTTGGAACTTTATAATATTCCTCTAAAATCAGCCGAAATACGAATTCCGATTTACTCACCTGTTATCAGGAGAGACCTCAGTGCTGCATCTTTCAGCCCAGTACTGATCCTGAAAAGTAATTTTAACCGTACTTACTAGTAACTTGAATTTCCTTCCATAGGATATCATTGCCTGCTTTTTGCTGAAAAAGTTTCGAAGTGTCGATTTTTGAAACATACAAATATTCCTCTAAAATCAGCCAAAATACGAATTCCGATTTACTCACCTGTTATCAGGAGAGACCTCAGTGCTGCATCTTTGAGCCCAGTACTGATCCTGAAAAGTAATTTTAACCGTACTTACCAGTAACTTATATTTCCTTCCATAGGAATCCATTGTCTGGTTTTCAGCAGAAAAGTTTCAGTGTTGATTTTCACAAACTACAAATATTCCTTAAAAATCGCCTGTATGACTTAAACGCATTCTTTCAACTGTTTACAGGAGATGCACCAGTGCTGGATACAGGATCCACCACTGAGTAAGAAAAAGTAACGATAACACTACTTACCTGCTAAGTGAATTTCCTCCCATATGATAACATTGGTGATTCTATGTGAAAAAGTTTCTAAGTGTCAACTTTTAAAATACAATAATATTCCTTAAAAATCACTACTGTAACCAAAACGCTTTTACTCAACTGTTTACAGGAGATGTCCCAGGACTGAATCTAGGATCCAGTCCTGTGGTTAGAAAAGTAATCCATAAAGTAACTAATTGCATTTAACTAGAAATTCACATTGAGCTCAATGTTGCATTGTGTTTGAAATTGTGTTGCCCATTGCAACAACTGTAACTACTATACTTAAAAGTCTATTGCCTATTTCCAAAGTATTTAAACTAAAGTAATTCATTCTGAGAAAGTATATTTTGTAATGTAATGTATAATGTAATCACAATGTAATTTAAAAAATAAAATATGTAAAAATAAATAGTTTAAAAAAATGTAGTAAATCAGTATCAAAAAAATAAATATAACAATTAATACATTTAAAAATTGTCATTTACAAAACCTTTGAAATTCACTGAAAAAAACCATAGGTTTCAGACATGTTATAGTTAGGAATTAGCATTTAAAAAACCTTTGAAATTCACTGAAAAAACCATAGGTTTCAGACACGTTATAGTTAGAAATAAGCATTTAAAAAACCTTTGAAATTCACTTTAAAAACCATAGGTTTTAGGGACAGTTATAGTTAGTTGGACATTTCACTCGTACAAAACCATAGAAATTCCCCCGTTATAGTTAGTTCAGCTAACTATAACTCACGCCCCCGCAATGCACTGCTGATGACGTCACATATTACATCACTCATGACATGGTCAGTGACATCACTGATGACATCACTGATGACATCTCAAATGACATCACTGATGACATCACTGATGACATCATCCACGTGATAATCTGATGCACCTCCTCACACCCTGATATAACCTTTGATACACCCACTCTAAATTACAGACTGCCATTCGCAAAACCATAGACACTCCAACACCAATAACTACATACCCACTCACTGATTCTTAGGTCTACACACACATCCACTCACTCACCCGTACAGTCACTCATACTTACGGTCACTCAGTACAGGACTATCATATGCACTCATACTCCTATATAGACACTCAAACACCGCCACTCATCCATAGAGGTACTCACACACCTAGTCAGTCATGCAAATAATTAAACACACTGCCATTTACTCACCTATGCAGTTATACACAGACCAGCTCACTTACTCATACAAATACTAGCACATTCTTACGCTCTTATACAATCACTGATACAAGCACACACTCATCCATACAGTCACTCTCACAATCACACACTCTTGCTTATAGCTATTTATATACTCCAACACACATATATACTGCCTTTCACATATGTAGTTACTCACACATGTACCACTGGGACATACTTCACTCACAAACACACTCTTACACACACTTACCCACCCATACAGTCTATCACAGATGCACTCTTGAAACCATCCACCCAGTGAATCACCCACTCACACATCTATGCACAGAGTCGCACACACCCCACCCACACAAACACTCAGGCACCCATACAGATACTCAGACAACTAATCAATAACTCATATAGACACTCATGTAGCTATTCACAAACCCATGCAGCCACTTACACAGTAATAGACAGACGGATACAGACATTCACCCAGTTTAGTCACTAACCCATGCATTCAGTAAGATACGTTTAATCACTCACTTATAGAGTTAGTCACGCACCTACTAAATCATCCATACAGACACTTATACACCCACTCATTCTTCAATACGCCTTTCCCTATATATATTAAACATATTTAAACTTTAAAGAAACACACAGTCACTGGATGATGTCATCAGTGATGTCATTTGAGATGTCATCAGTGATGTCATCAGTGATGTCACTGACCATGTCATGAGTGATGTAATATGTGACGTCATCAGCAGTGCATTGCGGGGCGCGAGTTATAGTTAGCTGAACTAACTATAACGGGGGAATTTCTATGGTTTTGTACGAGTGAAATGTCCAACTAACTATAACTGTCCCTAAAACCTATGGTTTTTTAAGTGAATTTCAAAGGTTTTTTAAATGCTTATTTCTAACTATAACGTGTCTGAAACCTATGGTTTTTTCAGTGAATATATATATATATATATTAACTACTGGCGGTCGCCAGTAGATAGTTATAGTTAGGACCTATTTTCCATAGGAAATCCGCAACATTCTATTTGAAATAACGTTGTCGCCGGTTGACGAATCTTCGCGAAATTTTCCAACTTGTTGGGGCGCTCCGGTCCGCTCCTATCCTGAAAGTCTCGGGGTGATTCGTCAAGCGGGGGCCAAGAAAAAAGGGGGGTCCCAAAACGTGTTTTCCCCATTCATTTTCCATAGGAACCGTTCATCGCGGCTACAGCCCGAACTGCTGAACGGAATTACACCAAATTTGGCAAAGAGGTAGCCCTTGGTTCAGACTCGTGCCTTTTGCTTAAATGGTGTAAATCTGTTCAGTAGTTCCTGAGAAAATCACAAGTAAAATCACATATATATCTATGGCCGCGTCGGATCCACGCACCCTGAGCGCACCCTGCGCGCACCGTCCCGATCACGAGCTGCATGCTAATTGGCTGTCAACTGGCTGTCAACACTCCAAATCAGGAAGTGTTGGCAGCCATTTTGTCCCTCGGTAGACCTGAGGCACAGAAACAAGTGTGCAAAACGCACAAAGGGGGCAGGGTAGAAACACCCTGACCCCCTAGGTGTGCTCAGGGGGTCCCACAAGGACCCCCTGGGCAGAAAAAACATTTTTTTAAAAAAACAATCGGCGGGATGCGCTTAGGGTGCGCGGATCCCGCCGATAAAAAAAAAAATCGAAGCGCGGTCTCCTGCGCTTCGATGCTATTTTGCCCCCGGGTGGCCCAAGTCCCGGGGGCATGCGAGAGGTGGGTTTATATTTTATGTGGGGGGCCTCTAAGGCCCCCCAAGCCCCGGGGACCGCCACCCCCGGGGCTTCTTTTTTAAAAATTATTAGTTGTGTGGGGGGTCTCCAGCCCCCCCACATGCCCCGGGGACTGCCACCTCCCCAGGGCACTAAATCTTTAAATATGGGGGTCCGTTACAGACCCCCAAGCCCCAGGGACCACCACCTCCCCGGGGCTTTGCCAATGTTGGGAAGAGGGCCGCGCGGCCCCCCTCCTGGAGCCTGTGGTGGCCCTGGGGACCGCCACCCCCCAGGGCAGGCTCCTGCAGTGTCCCGGGGTGCCTACCCCCGGGACACTGTAGTTTGCTATGACAGGACGGGAGCCTCGCGGCTCCCGTCCTGTCATAGCAAACTGCTTTGGATTTTGGAAGAGAGAGCAGGAAACCTGCTCTCTCTTCCAAAATTCAAAGCAAATTGCTTTTCCACACGGGGAGCTGCATGTTAGCAGCTCCCCATGTGGAAAAGCAATGCCGGCTCCCGCAGGACTCGTGGAGCTGGCGGGACCGTGGGGGGATTTGGAACCCCCCCACAGTCCCCAACGGAGAGGGCCAGCCCCGGGGGATGGGGTCCCCGGGGCTACAAGTGGCCCGGGAGGGGGGCCGTGCGGCCCCCCTCCCCAAAATGAAGATTTTTTTTTAAAAATAAAAAGTAAATAAAGGCCGGCCCCGGGGGATGGGGTCCCCGGGGCCAGTAGAGGCCTCAGGAGGGGGGCCACGCAGCCCCTCTCCATAAAAAAAAAGAAAATCTGGCCATGCCCCAGGGGATGGGGTCCCCGGGGCCGGAATTGGCCACGGCAGGGGGGCCCACACGGCTCCCTTCCCGTTCATTCTTTTTTTTTTACATTAAAAAAGGGGTCAGGCCCTGGGAAATGGGGTTCCCAGGGCCCAAAAAAAGTAAAAAGAAGGGGGGCCACACAGCCCCCCTTCCAAAAAACAAAAAAACAAAAAAACACGCGATCGTGCCGAGGCCTCGCCCCCTCCCAGCAACACTCTGCAAACGGGCCCTGTGGTGCGTTTTAAGTTGGGAAATGAATTCCCCTTCAAGACTGGGGGTCCCTGGGGGCAACTAGCCCACCAGGTACCTCCAGTAAACGCCACAGGGCTGGGTTGCAGAGAGGTGGTCCAGGCCATGCCCCTTTTTACACCTCTCTGCAACGCAGCTCTGTGGCGCTTTTTGGAGGTACATGGTGGGCTACTTGGACTCCAGGGACCCTCAGGATTCAAGGGGAGTTAATCCCCCAACTTAAAACGCGCCACGGGGTGCGTTTGCACAGTGGTGAAGGGAGGGCGAGGGCTTCAGGTGACATGTGTGCAAACAGGCCCCGTGGCGCGTTTTAAGTTGGGGGATTAAGTCCTCTTGAATCCTGAGGGTCCCTGGGGTCCAACTATCCCACCAGGTACCTCCAGTAAGCGCCACAGAGCTGCGTTGCAGAGAGGTGTAAAAGGGCGTGGCCTCTGTACACCTCTCTGCAACGCAGCCCCTGGTGCATACTGGAGGTTCCTGGTGGGCTAGTTGGCCCCAGGGACCCCCAGTATTCAAGGGGAATTCGTTCCCCCTCTGCAAACGCGCCAGGGCGCGTTTGCAGACTGCTGCAGGGAGGGCGGGGCCTCCGGCACGATGCCGGTCTTTTTTTTTCTTTTTTTTCTTTCTATGGGAGGGGCCACTTTTGGCCCCGGGGACCCCATCCCCCGGGGCCTGAGGATTTACTTTAAAAAAATTAATTTAAAAAAACGGGAAGGGGGCCGCGTGGCCCCCCTTCCCTGGGCCTCTATTGGCCCCAGGGACCCCATCCCCCGGGGCGTGCCCTCTTTTAAAAAATATATATATATTTGGAGGGGGGCTGCGTGGCCCCCCTCCTCAGGCCATTTAAGGCCCTGGGGACCCGATCCCCCGGGGCCGGCCTTTACCTTTTTTTTTAAACATTTATTTTTGGGGAGGGGGCTGCGTGGCCCCCTCCCAGGCCACTAATGGCCCCGGGGACCCCATCCCCGGGGCCTGGCCACTCGTTGGGGACCGTGGGAGGGTCCCCAATCCCCGGACGGTCCCGCCGGCTCCCGCGTTCTGCGGGAGCCGGCATTGCTTTCCATAAGGGAGCTGCTGACATGCAGCTCCCTTATGGAAAAGCAATTCTGCTTGCTTCATTGACGCGAGAGCAGGTTTCCCTGCTCTCGCTTCAATGAAGCAAAGCAGTTTGCAATCACAGGACGGGAGCCGCCAGGCTCCCGTCCCTGTGTTACAAACAGCAGTGTCCCGGGGTAGGCACCCGGGACACTGCTGGAGCCGGCCCTGGGGGTGGCGGTCCCCAGGGCCATCAAGGGCTCCAGGAGGAGGGCCGCGCGGCCCCCTCCCATCCTGTGCACAGCCCCGGGAGGTGGTGGTCCCCGGGGCTCGGGGTCCGGAACGGACCCCACATTTATTATTTAGTGCCCCGGGAGGTGGCGGTCCCCGGGGCATGTGGGGGCTCGAGCCCCCACACAGGTAATTAAAAAATAAAAAGAAGCCCCGGGGGTGGCGGTCCCGGGGCTGCAGAGGGCCGTGTGCCCCCGCCACCATTATTTTTATAAAGCCCCGGTGGGGTGGCGGTCCCCGGGGCTTGGGGGGCCTTAGAGGCCCCCCATATTATTATTAAATTAAACCCCGTATGCCCCCGGGACTTGGCCCACACGGGGGCCAATTAACCACAAAGCGTGGGAGCCCGCGCTTCATTTTTTTTTTTTATCGGCAGGATCCGCGCACCCAGCGCGTTTTTTGCCAATTTAAAAAAAAAAAAAAAAATCTTGTTTGGCCCTGGGGGTCCTTGTAGGACCCCCTGAGCAGGCCTAGGGGGTCAGGGTGTTTCTACCCTGCCCCCTTTTTGCTTTTTGCACAGTTGTTTTACTGCTTTCTTGTTCCTCGGTTCTACCGAGGAACAAGATGGCTGCCAACACTTCCTGATTTGGAGTGTTGACAGCCAATTACCATACAGCTCGTGATCGGGAGGGTACGCGGACCCTACGCGGCCATAGATATATATGTGATTTTACTTTTGATTTTCTCAGGAACTACTGAACGGATATACACCATTTAAGCAAAAGGCACAACTCTGAACCAAGGGCTACCTTTTTGCCAAATTTGGTGTAATTCCGTTCAGCAGTTTGGGCTGTAGCTGCGACTAAAGGTTCCTATGGAAAATTGCATGGGGAAAACATGTTTTGGGACCTCCCTTTTTTCTCGGCCCCCGCTTGACGAATCACCCCGAGACTTTCAGGATAGGAGCGGACCGGAGCGCCCCAACAAGTTTGAAAATTTTGCGAAGATTCGTCAACCGGCGCCAAAGGTATTTCAAATAGAATGTTGCGGATTTCCTATGGAAAATAGGTCCTAACTATAACTATCTACTGGCGACCGCCAGTAGATAATTAATATATATATTTAATTTAAAACAATTATTAAACTAATAATTTTAATGTATTTTATAATTTTAAAATTATATAACATTTAACAAATAAAAAGATACATATACCAATAATATAAAATCTATTAAAAAACATTCTATTATAAATTAAAACAATCTATTTAAAAATATTTAAACTCAAATTTCCCACTCCAGTCAGTGCAACAGTAGGGAAAGTGTTGGATAGCGGAGGGTAAAAATTACTATTCCCACTCCAGTGAGTGCAACAGTAGGGAAAGTGTTGGATAGCGGAGGGGTAAAAATTACTATTCCCACTCCAGTGAGTGCAACAGTAGGGAAAGTGTTGGATAGCGGAGGTGTAAAAATTACTATTCTCACTCCAGTGAGTACAACAGTAGGGAAAGTATTGGATAGCAGAGGGGTAAAAATTACTATTCCCACTCCAGTGAGTGCAACAGTAGGGAAATTGTTGGATAGCGGAGGGGTAAAAATCACTTTTCCCATTTCAGTGAGTGCAACAGTAGGAAAAGTGTTGGATAGCCGAGGGATGCAATTTACTATTCCCACTCCAATGAGTGCAACAGTAGGAAAAGTGTTGGATAGTGAGTGGTAAAAATTACTATTCCCACTGCAATGAGTGCAACAGTAGGGAAAGTGTTGGATAGCGGAGAGGTAAAAATTACTATTCCCACTCCAGTGAGTACAACAGTAGGGAAAGTGTTGGATAGTGGAGGGATAAAATTTACTATTCCCACTCCAGTCAGTGCATCAATAGGGAAAGTGTTGGAATGTGGAGGGTAAAATTTACTATTCTCACTCCACTCAGTCAAAACTGAAAAACAAACAAAATATCATCAATAAAATAAAACTATCACTATTATAAGATCTTGCGGCTTGAGGCTTAAGGCTTTACAGTTATGGTTATCTGGCAGGGATTCGCAGAAGGATAGTAAGGTGAATAGGGCAGACCATATTCCAAATCCAATCCCAGTGCTTCTTCCAACACTTCTCCACGTCTTATTCTAAGTTATCAAACTACCAGTGGGTTACCAAAGGGTTATGGTTCCGCCTAGCCACCTTGCTGTTTTGCTTGCCTTTGCTTGTTTAGTGTCTTTACAATCTTGCACTTCTTTCTGCTTTTCATCCCAGGTGATGGGTGGGCAGGGTCAGGGTACTCCCAGAGTTACAAGCCACATCCAATTCTAAATCGGGCCGCTTCCAAAGTTCTGGTGGCCCCACCCAATCTGCAGCACTAACCTCAGCTCCCACGGTTCTCCAATGCTTATGCTTTTCACCTCTAGCCTTTACACAGTAGGTTATGCACAGGCGGCAGCGGTTCACTCCACTGCCGTCCCTAGGCTCCCTCTTGCCAATGTTCTTCTTTGCTCCCATCCACTGGTCTCTCTGGTGTACCACTGGGCCAGACCTGGTCCCTTCACTGGGTTCTGTGCCCTCCTGGGCCTCTGCAGCTCCCGGACTGGCTGTTGTGGCTTTGCGGCCCCCCATGGCTCCCGACCTACCCTCGGTGCTCTGTCTTGGCTGACGGGGGACAAACTGATCACAAGATCCCTTTTTTATAAAGGGGGGCCTGTGGTCTGCGGTCGAGGGCTCTGCTCACAGTGTCTCACAGTGTCTGCCTGCATGGCCACAACCAAGCCTCCTCCTCCACCGACTGCTCGCGATACGTCACTTCCGGCCCTTGAGGGCAATGGACTGCAAACATGTTCAACTTGTGCCTCCAGCAGCTACATCACACATCTACCACAACAGGAAGAACACCTATTCCATGAACGTGCAGACAATCGGGGACTATCTTGGACTTTTTTTTAACTTCCTTGCCAAGTACCTGGACAGTGCACATGACTCATTCATCTTCCAGAATTCTGCCATCAATGAGCGTTTCCAGAATGGGACCTATGGGAATGGCCTGCTGGTCGGTAAGTACACCTCAAGCACAAGACAGACCACAAGGCACTCAATTTATGTAGGAATGCATTGACATATCAGTCTTGGGTTGATTTTGACTGTGCATATGTTTTTGGTGTGGCCCATATCCTTGTCCCATACTACATGGCAAATGTGCAACACATTATCTACAAATCACACATGTCACACATGTCGACACTGACTAAGCCACCGTGGCCCACATGTACAAGTCAAATGGGCTGATAGATCATCATCAATCTTGATGCTCTGGTTGAGCGCATGCCCAAATCATGTAAATTTGTCAATGTTAAGTATGTCTGCATGACATTGTAAGGCCTGATATGTATGCAGTACTGCAAGCTACAACAAAGTGTAAATCTCAAACACACAATGTTAAGGATGTATACCATAGACATTGTGGTGGCCTTTCCCACCTAGCCCCAATGAAGGTAACATTATTTTAACAAACATTCTATGTACAGAGACCATGTGACAGTGTGCAAGTAGTGTACCAACCAAGGGGAGGGGAATAGAGGATACATAAGCACACGTCTCTTTCTTATATCCAATCATTATGTGTCCAGCATTTCACATTACACATTGAAGGACGAATTGCACAGATTGTATGAAATTGGTGCTGTAATCTGTCCTTTAAAACATTATGGCATGTCAGGACACTAAGCTGACACCATGTGCACCATGGTGCATTGTGGGTGAGGGGGGTGTTGCCATTAGACACCATTATGTTAGTAGGTGAAGGTAAAAAAAAACATGGATTTGCTGAATGTGAAATGAAATGCACATTCCATCACTTCACTTTGGATGCAGGTTAGCGCAGTCTTTCCACATTCATTGATGTCCAGTTGTATCAAAGCTACATGACGACCTATGTGCGCATCTAATTGTGGCAAAGACCCTCACATATGAAGAAATAAGTACGAGACAGCAAAAAACATAGCTGAAGCAAGGCACTCCTTGTGTGAAGGCTGCGCATCACAAGTCAATCCCATGGGTAAGAGGCATGAAGATATAGCACACATCTGTAAAGCTGATAAAATATGGGCATTTATGAACCGCACTGATCACACCCTCAACAACGTTGCATCACATCACAAATCATATACACACATCACATCCAATGCGCACCACATGTATGAAACATTGTTGCACTAACCACCCCAGCAGTCATCCAAGGTGGCCCCTCATGCACAAACTACATCCCCCATTACAGTCAACAATATCGTTGTCTGGGAAATATTGTGACTGTCATGGAAATATGCTGCACTCCATCTGCCTGAGCGGACACACAAACAATGGACACTGAATCATGTGGAAGATATGGACTACACTGTCACCAAGATGTGTTGCACTGTTGTGTACGCAGTCTACTTTTTGCAATGTACAGTTCAACTATACCACACATCTACTAACTCTTATGTACTGTCACCACAGTGGACTCTGTGCACTGCCATGTGTATACTAACATGTCACTTATTCACATACACCCACTATCCTTACCATACCTGACACATAGAAAGATGCAAAAATAAAATATCATAACAAAATATGTGTGCCTAAAGGAAGACACATCACCAGCTACTGTTACTTGTCATCCAATCACAAACGTATTGGGTTAGGATTTGACACTGTGCCCTTAAATTGACACAATTGATGATTGAGAGACATTTGCCTACTCAACGGCAAAGAGACTAATCTCATTGCTGACAAATAATTACCTGCATAGCAGTGCCACACAGCTGAATAAATACATTCTAAAGGCATCACAGAGGACAGAATGCTTGTATGTGTAGCTCTGTGTCAGCCATTGCCAATACCAACTTGTCTATAAGCTGCACATTGTCCGACCATGTACATGATAGTTTGCAAGGTGAACGTATCAAGCTGGACACAGGCCGGAGTGGATATGAATGTTGGACTAACCCTCATCATGAACCTTGACTAATACCACACCTCCTTTCTTTGCAGCAGATCAAGGTTAAGCACTGATGCCGTGGGTCAAGACACCTGTGAAGATCCCGCAAAACAACATTCGGAGTCCTCAAATCACGCTTCCGCTGCCTTGATGTATCTGGGGGAAGATTGCTCTACTCTCCACCTATGGTCTGTAAGATCATCTTGGTCTGCTGTATCTTGCATAACATATGCGTCAGGACCAATTTGCTGTGGTCAGATGACAAGGTGGATGAGGGCATGCCGGGTGATGGAGAGGAAGGAGATGAGGAACCTATGCAATTTAGCGCATCAGTTGCAGCAATAAGGCAGAGGGACTATATCATAAACAATTTCTTTACAGAAGATTGATTTTCAGAAGTCAAAGGAAAAATTTGTTAAATTGCACATTGTACATCTGTCTGTAGATAATATCTTAGAGCACTAACACTGTGTAAGCATTTGTATACCATATTCACACTAAACTACTGACATACAACATTTGTACCACTGATGTCTGTCACACAGACTAGTTATCTACCAAAGTGTACGAAACCCCCTAGAACATCACCTGCTACAAGTGAAATACTGAGGTAAAGAGAAATACTGTGCATGCCAACTACCTGTAGCAGATAGTTCTCTATTGCCAGCCATTATGATCATGGTGTTGTAATGTAGATGGTGGCCAACAACTGTGTGTGTCTCCTGATGCTACCCAGGTGTTAGGCCTCATACTTGTGCCTAATAGTACAGGCCACTCTTTGTATGATGACTTTGCAGTGTTCCACATAGGACGTGCATGGGAACACACTCCCAAAACGACAGTCTATGTATGTTGCAAAAATTTAACATACCCACATGTAACATCCAGAACGTCGCCTCAATTAACACATAGGAAATGTACATATCATATGTTGCCAGTGTCACAGTGTTGCATGTGTTTACACACTGCAATGCACAAGCAACACCGTCTTGTTTCATAGTGTAGATATGGAGTCATTTACCTAGCTGTACTGTCAGCTATATGTTGGAGGACACACCAAGGCATCCATAGTGACCTACCATACCACAATCACCATAAATAAGGGTCATGGTGGCCACAAATGATGACACTGTCTCTGTCCTGTGGGATATGGCTCTTGGATGCAAATGGCACTCATGCAAACAATGAAATAGCCCCATCTATACTCCCCCTTGCATGCGTGTGCAGGCAATAGTTGCACACTTTCACATTAGGACTACAACCTGATGCCTCCACATTGCCCTTGCACAGAGTAGTCGTAGATGTGTTTCACTGACCCCATTGCATAGGTAGTCTCTTGCATCCCAGGTGGAAGCACATACAATGTCATTGCTTGACATCAACAACTTAGCACACATAGCACCCATGGGAAAGAATGCCAATGTGCTACCAGCATGTTTGTGCATCATGCATAGTTTGAACCATGAGCCGGATGATCCCATGCATGTATATAATTAATTACACACACAAACTGTGGCAACAGCCTAACAATTCCCAACACACAGAAAACAGCTTTCAATGTCAATTTGAACATGACCTGCACATTCCAAAAACAAAACAATTTTTTAGCTCTCGCGTACAAATATATGACGCTACACCATTCAGCGGAAAAATATTTGCTGCTGCATACATTAAAAAGGATGCATCACTATGGTACTCCTTCACAAGGATCTAGTGCAGCTGCAGCATATATTATTACGTTGTAAGAAGGGAAAAGACACTGAAATTGGGGCAATGTGGGCTAGCATACAAAAAATCATACATAGGCAGAAAACATCCCGGAAATGAAGTAATGGAGTTACTGCATGATGGAAACCAGGAACTGTTAAGTTATTTTCACTTTCACATTCAGTCAGTTTTTCTGTCTGTGCTTGGGAGTGGTGGTGTGTGAATTGAGCCTGAGAGTGTTTTTGGAGTTTTAGGAGTTTGTGTGTTGTGTCTCCTGTCCCTGTTGTGTGCTTTTTGCCCTACTTTGGGCCCGACTCTGATCTCGTTCGGAAGGCCATCCCAGAGCCGTCCGGAGTCGGACCTTCCAACCAACTCATCCTGGGATCCGGTACTACCAAACGACGCAGTACGATGCCGAAAACCCATTACTTACACAACGACTCTGTCACTCCGAATCCATCCTCATTTTCCAAATGAGAAGCCTCCGGAAATGCAGAATGGAATCCTTCAAAGGCATTCCCAAAGCCGATTCTGAATGCCCAAGTACGATGCGCACTTCCTATGCACCGAATCGGTCGCCACAGCCAACACGTCAGAGCATCCGGAAGGGGAGTATTTCAGCCCCGATTGTCGCCACAAAACGATTCCTGCAAACGAGATGGTGCAGCCATCAATCCCATCATGCATGTCATCCCTATACTCTACCTTTTTGAGCACTACTACAACCGCAGCTGACATGGTCTTCGCAGAAGGTAAATCCAACATCTACCCATACAGAATAACGTAACTACCCTGTGAAAGACAATACAAGAGAAAGCAGGGGCGCAACTACAGCGAAAGTGGGGGGGGGAGAATACATCCAGCAATGTAGTGTCAAATTGGTGGTTGTGAGGCAAATACCACCAGCAACGTAGAGCCAAATTGGGGGGGGGGGCAAATACCCCCAGCAATGCAGAGCAAAATTGGGGTTTGGGGGCAAATACCCCCAGCAATGTAGAGCCAAATTGAGGTTTGGGGGTAAATACCCACAGGGATGTAGAGACAATTTTGAGGTTTGGGGGCAAATACCCCCATTAATGTAGAGCCAAAATGGGGTTGGGTTGCAAATACCGCTAGCAATGTGGAGCCAATGTGACCTTCACTAATGTAACTGGTGCCCATGCAAAGTGCCACGATACCTCTGGGTGGAGTACAAGCTGTAGAAAACAGCAAAAAACAAAGCATAAGGTTACTTGGCAGGAAATTCATTCTCACACTATGGAAGCAAATGTAAGTGTCAACTTTCAGGAATGGGCAGAGTGGAGATGCTAGTTCACTAGGGACTGCTGAAAAACCAACAAAGCCACATCAGCTAGTAAATGGTCCCTTAAAAGCATGTAAAATACTCGTGTGCTGATGTGCAAAAGATGAAAGACCAGCCACCCACAGCAGCTCAAGAACTGTCTGTGTGTGTGGGGAAGCTGTCTCAGCCTGGGCTGACACACACGACGGGGGGCTGAAGCACATAGAGCCCTATGGGCGTTGAGTTTCAACAGAAAGTGTTATGTATAGGCTTGGATTGGGAATGCTGCCAATTAAGCATTGGGTGATGGGCCGGCGTACCAGGGTCACCTGTGGGACATGGTTTTTGGGCCTTTGTAAACCACACCAAGAGACTTACTTACTTCCACAGTCACCACCAGGCCACTACAATGTGGTGCCAGTATGTTGTCTGCTCCACAACTGTGCTGTAAATTGAGGCTGTGGGCCAGCCTGTGGGACAAACTTACCTTTGCTTCCTGCCTCGCGTGTCCTGACAGAAGCAGTGTTGTCACCCCCAACCACCCATCACTGTCAGGTCATGGCAGGTGCAGGGAGGTTGCGTTGCATGTAGTGGCCTCGCAGGGAGGCAAGTTTCATTTGGACAGTCTAACCTACCCCGCACCCCCTTGATCAGCAGCAGTGCGCTTTTGGAAACATCCCTTGCCAAGGAAATGCACAGAGGCTACAATGAAAGTGATAGTCACAAAATGTGTGCCAATGACTTTGAGAGTGCCCAAACATCATTGGGATCCCAATCCAACCCTGCTTCCATAGCATGTTGTGTATGTCAAATCAGTGAATGTCATCATCATATAGGTACAGTCAGACCGCTAAACACTATGAAAAACACACATTTTATGTTGGAACAGGAATGCCCATAGTCACACTTATGAATGTATCACAAAGTGAATGCATGAGTCCACCACAACACACAACGAAACTTCGCAGGGCAACAGACTCCAATGTACTCACAAAAGTATGTCCACAGAGACATATTCACTGGCACTATGCCCGCACCTACATCCATCAGTGATAGGCTAAATCCCAAGATCTGAAATGCATACAAAGACCACTACATTTCATGTCATAGGAAGTCACATTGCAGGAAGTGACGTCATTCATCCATATCACCTTACCATTTCACCCTAGAGGAAGTACATGGTTTACTCTGGATAGCAGCCAAAGAAAATACAACATATATAAATCACACAGGAAAGTGAAGTCAAAAGCTGTTGCAGGGATTCTGCACATACACAGAACTATGCGCAGGAAAACAGGACCTCAGTGAATAGGGGTGTACCAACCTACCACATCAGTACCCAAAATCCCAAACCGACTAGCTATAGTGTCTCATTTGTTCTCTTTCCAAGATCACGGAGCTACAAATGATTAGACAACCCAGAACACAACACTCCAGACTCTCTCAGGAATCGTGGGAGCAAGACGTACTCTTTCGCTCACTCACTCGTACTTGTCCACAATGAGAATAGGCAGAGTCACTGAAATAGTTCAAAATGTTTATTTTAACTATCGTGCTCTACAATACAGTATACGCGCCACTACTAGCAGCAAAATGCATACTCAGCACAGTTAGCATTGTTACAATTCCATAGAATACAAAGGGAGAAGTCCTTTTATATAAAGACTGTGGAAATAAGGGCCTATTGGCCTGACCACCCTCCCCTTGACTAGAAGAAGTTTATTTTACAAAAAGGACGATCTCTGGGCTTTGACAGCAGACCCCATACCTTAAAGCCTGAATGTAAGGTTTACATCATAGGAACAGCAGAGCTCTTCTCCATGGAACGGCTTTCTCTAAGTGAGTTAAAACAACATGCAACAACGTAATATCAAAGCACAAGTCTTCAGTACTGCAGCTGTGTGTAGCATGTTATGTCTAGGTGCTAGGGACTGACCAGAACAGAATAACAAGGGGCCTTGTTTATCGACCTTGCACATCGTGTTCAGACTAAACTCCAGGAAAGGCAGAGAACGCGAAAAGCAACCCGTTCTCATGTGAAAGGCACAAACAAAGTCTTGCAAAAACAAAGTCATGTAGTAGCATGCGCAAAAGCAGCATCATAGCAGCAAAGCTCATGCTAACTTAGCAATGCCGATAATGTGCCTAAGAACCATATAACACCCTCCCCTTGGTAAGGTCATAGGACATAGACACTGGACCAAAACAGAGTTCAAAAGTCAAGCAGAGTTCAAAGCGTTGGAAGAAAAGAAAAAAAAAAGAAAAATTGGAAAAAAATCTGAATTTTCCAACAATTCTTTTTTTTTTTCAAGGTTGTCAATAGGACTCATTGAAGGATAGCTGCCTCCGGGATAACAAAGTTATTATGAAGGAGGTGGTAAGTCCATCAAGGTGTGTGAACCGAGGAATGCAATTGCCTCCAAAAGATCATCCCTATCGTTGGTAAAAAGAGGGATGCCATCCAATTAAGTAAGTCGAAGGAACAAACATGCTCCTCGTAATCAGACGCCTCTAAAAGCATGAGTCGGCAACTTGCATGATATTTGATGAAACTTCGTTGCAGGACGTTCTGCGCAGCCGCACAGACATCCAATTCAGCCAAAACTCCAAGTGCAGCCGCACGTGCCATACGGCCATCCCCAGAACAAGCCTGGTCATGAGCCTCTAAGGGACCCATCAACTGGTTAAAATCCAGGTCTGGACGGGACGTATTGGAGAGGCATATATCCATTGCCCAATAGAAGGGACATCTCCGACAGTAAAACACTGGTTGCACGCAAGCAACCTGTAACTCGAAGGTCTCGCGGGCCGAAGTGAGAGCCACCTCTTGTTGGAATAATAGCGCTTTGAGCCTGCTCAACTTGTTGAAATCTGTTTTCAAAGTCGGAATGGAAGGCCAAATTGAGCTATC
This sequence comes from Calotriton arnoldi, assembly GCA_963921515.1. Lineage (NCBI taxonomy): Eukaryota > Metazoa > Chordata > Amphibia > Caudata > Salamandridae > Calotriton > Calotriton arnoldi. The sequence continues at coordinate 61,797 of CAWUFW010020954.1, forward strand.
TAGACTCCCATGCGGGGGCGGAAAAAGCAAATTGCTGCAACAAGTTACGCGCTGGGAAACCGTTACTAAATACGGGACTCCTGCCCGTAAACCACAGCAGTCTTGGTTGTTCAAAATAAGATAACTGCCATTTGTAAGCAATGAAAAAGTTGGAATTATTGACGGTACTGGGGTCCCTTTTAAAAACAAGCCAGATTGGGCGCCGACACATTACAAGCGCCGTGCAATTTAACGTGTTTGCAAACAAGGGAATGTTCTACTGTGGAATCGCAGTCCTCCCCTGTAAGGAAAACTTCCTTACCCTCCCTCTGACATCTGTAAGTGAAAGGCAGGGACCACAATTCATGTAGAAATGCACTACCCAGTGGGTCGAAATGGCCAATCAAAAAATGTTGCATGCATGATTTAAATTGAAATAGGGAAAAAGGGAGAGAGATAACCCCATGAATTAACCAAACAGCAGAGTCCGTTTCCGCTACTGAGAACGGCAAGGGCTCCAATTGTTCAATATGCAAAACTGTATATGTAGCATCTTTTATGGACATAAATCTCTGTTTATCAATGAGACTAAATTGCAAAAACAAAGCAGTGGCATTTAAATAATCCCAGGGCACTTTTCCCATTTTAAGAGTCTGCAATGTCCAAGCAAATTGCATAACAGATCGTAACTGATTTTGACCATGATATAACACAGATACATCACTTTGAACAATATCAATAACAGATGAAACAATATTATCCAACGTATAAATGCGTAGGGAAAGTGTGTTAATGCTTTTGTCTACTACAGCAAGGACTTTTTCTAAATTGGCTTGATCAATTTGGCGCAGACGAAATGCTGCTTCCATCTGTGAAAGTTTCCAAAATTGATTGTATGCTTCATAGATAAATCTCTTAGACCTAGGATTCCTAGGGCCTAAGATGAAATCAGCCAAATTGATGTCATCCGACAATAGTGTAAGGTGTTGTTTCACAGATGCTAAGGTGGAATGTTCTAACCATTGTTGGCATAATTTACCCACCGAGTATGTGGTGACCGAATGTGTTAAGTGGTAAAGGGGATCAGGTCTAGACTGAATGAAACCAGGTGTAACATTATAAAAACTCAATTGGCATGCATTTGTATTTGTTTGCCACACCAGCCACCCGGAAGAATCAATTTCAGAGACATTGAAAGTCTTATTTCGAAGCAAAGCTTATAGTGTCGAAATGGTAAAATTTGTGTGGGTGCGCCAATCGTCATATTCCGCTAAGGACGGAATGGAAGGAGTATTTAAATTTTTGACAGTTGCCAGGCCAAAACAAGTTGTTTGGTACACTGTATCATTTAAAAACAAAATTTGAGCTGGGATCAGGCAGGCATGATGTAAAGCTTCAGTTCCCTGAACCTGCCAAGGCTTTGTGCCCCAGATTGATTTTAAATCAACAGTATCTTTCCAATAATCATAACCCTGCGTAGCCAATTTATTCCTAGATAAGTTGGCGTAAATCAATTTTGTGTGGGTCAACATAAATTTGGATTGTGTAGATGATCGAAGTTTAAAGTAATAGGATGCCGGATTAGATATGTCATAATCTGTAAAGTAAGTGAACTTATCCCTAAAAGTTTTATAACTCCCCTCTACGGGAGTAGGACAATGTTCCCATTGTGTATAATTAAAAACAGGTCTTATCATGTTTGTTTTGTGTAAAAAATGATGCCCATAATGCTGATAACAAAATAAATCCCCATAATTGGCAGAATTTAAATACAAATCTTCAGCATCAAAAGCAGCATAATATTTTAAATCGGAAAACAGTGCATCTACTGCTTGCACATCCCAATCATCTGAATGCATGTCCCGTGTCACCACATCTCCCAGAGAGACGCGAAACACGTATGGTACGCGAAGTACCTCGGTCGGGCCGTGGACTTCGCAGGCTACCTTGTCCCAAACGATGCCATCTGCAATCGGGAATGCTGAAATGTTAACATGAGACTGATCACGTTTCATGATACGGGACGATGTGTGAGGGGCCAGAACTCCATCGACCAAGTTTACAGCAGAGCGTTCTGGCAAGTAATGACCATTGATGAGCAAAAAGAACACTGTCACAAAACCAATTGACATGAAGAGGAAAATCAGGATAAGCAGCAACCAAATGTAGGTCCAAGGAGGGACCAGGTAAGTCTTTTTGGACCAAGAGAAAAAAAATACTTAATTTAGTCGGTGTTTCTGCCAAACTGGATGTCAAGGAAGACGAGCCGGAAGAGAGGCTGGTATGATCTCCATAGTAGCCACTCGAAGGTTGATTCATCAGAGGTGGAAGTGTCGGGTCCGCTTGATGTTCCCCAGAACTGTTTGGCACCCCAGTCACGGGCTCATCAGGATGATATATATACTCGACATCCATGGTAGAAGATAGAGGTTGGACGGGTGAAAGATCAACGATAGTGTCCAACACTTTCTTAGCCCTACGAGGACCAGTGGAAGATGATGAAGTCAGTGGATCCAATTAAATCGCATTGCACGAAACTGCAGGTGTGACACTATTCAGAATCGGCCACATGGTGTAGCTTGACATTGTCCACTGAAATGTATCTGTTGTCTTTGCGACCAGGTAAAGGTGGTAAAATGACTGTACGAGTACCCTTCAGTCCAAGCACTGGAACAGGTGCACGATAAGAGGGACCAAATTATTTTTTGTTCTCCAGCTTTTCTCGTACCAGATCTCCGATTTTTGGAAGCCAACCGGCAACTGGAATCAGCAGTGCTGCATCAGTGGAAGAGGGTAAATGTTCAGTTGTATAGCTGTCAAGTGTCTTTTGTAGATCCTGTAACACAGTAGAATGATTATCCACGTCAAAGGTTGCAGCAGCCGCCACAACGTCTAGACCATCTGGCACAAACACTTTAATGCCAAAGAGCATTTCGTATGGGGTCCGCCCACCCAGAGAACGTCTAGGGAGGTTATTAAGTGCATGTTGAACCCCATACAAGTGGGCCAGCCAGTTTCTGCCAGTACCTAAGACTCTAGCTGTCAAGGATTTCTTTAAGTCACGGTTCATTCGCTCCACAATTGAATTGCCCTCAGGCCTGTATGGAGACGAAAACTGCACCAGCACCCCCATTGAGTTCATCGCATCCTTGTACGCCTTAGAGATGAACGCTGGACCTTGGTCAGAATGGAAGGTGCCACAGGCAAACATCCCTACAAAGACACGCAAATCCCTGATTACATTTCGAGTGTCAGCACTGCATTGTGGCCAAACCCAAAGGAAGCTAGTGCACGAATCAACTGCAACAAATATATATTTATACGCAGTAGCAGAAAAAAGAGGACCGCAATGATCAAGATAGATACAGCCAAAAGGTTGATTAGAAATACACAGCTGTGTTTGCGGTGGGCATGTGACCGTGGATGGCTTGATTTGCTGACAAATGTCACAAGAAAGTACAAATTACCGGTCTGTTTATATAAACCACGCCACCAGTAACGTTGCTGTAAAATAGAGACCGTCGCAGACACACCGGCATGTGCAGATGCTATGCCTTCGTGTGCGGCTTTGATCAGAGCTTGTCTGCGGTCCAAGTTAGGAATCATCCGATCCCCAACGGAAGGAATCAAGGCATAAGGAACTTGTTCGGGAGTTATATGATAAGAGTATTTCGAAGGGAAACCCTGAGGATAAGCAGTTCCCTCCCTTGTTGCAGCTACCGCTGCCAAAAATCTCATTATCTATTTTAGTCATGGATCTTGTAACTGCTGCTACGGAACACGTGGCTACTGCAGACTTGGCTGCTTCATCAGCCAAAGAATTACCAAGAGCATGTGCTCCCACACGCTGATGGCCAAGAGTATGTATAACATGTATGAGTGGCAGACGTTGTATAAGATCTGCCACTCAAACCCAAAGCGTTTTATGCTTGATTGCGCTGCCTTTGGAATCTCGATAAGCGATACCAAAGGGGATGATGGACGGAGCGTTTGAGCTAATCAAACACTCACCCCCAGTCAACTGATCTGGGTTTAATCCATCATCATTCTTTAGCTCACTCCACCACCCCAGTTCAGACATGGCCATATGCAAATCAGTCTGACCCTGTGCCTCATGGGAACAGTCCAGCCCGAACTGCCAAGCCATGTCTTCCCTGGACCGGAAACAAGCATCCTGGGACCGGTTTCTGGCTATTCAGCCGTCATCAGCCAGGCTAGCTTGAATCCAGTGGCAAAGTGAGCAAGGGACCCACGTCTGGGCATACCCTGCCAACTTAGGGCGAACAAAGCGATACCAAAGGGGATGATGGACGGAGCGTTTGAGCTAATCAAACACTCACCCCCAGTCAACTGATCTGGGTTTAATCCATCATCATTCTTTAGCTCACTCCACCACCCCAGTTCAGACATGGCCATATGCAAATCAGTCTGACCCTGTGCCTCATGGGAACAGTCCAGCCCGAACTGCCAAGCCATGTCTTCCCTGGACCGGAAAAAGCATCCTGGGACCGGTTTCTGGCTATTCAGCCGTCATCAGCCAGGCTAGCTTGAATCCAGTGGCAAAGTGAGCAAGGGACCCACGTCTGGGCATACCCTGCCAACTTAGGGCGAACAAAGCGATACAAAGGGGATGATGGACGGAGCGTTTGAGCTAATCAAACACTCACCCCAGTCAACTGATCTGGGTTTAATCCATCATCATTCTTTAGCTCACTCCACCACCCCAGTTCAGACATGGCCATATGCAAATCAGTCTGACCCTGTGCCTCATGGGAACAGTCCAGCCCGAACTGCCAAGCCATGTCTTCCCTGGACCGGAAACAAGCATCCTGGGACCGGTTTCTGGCTATTCAGCCGTCATCAGCCAGGCTAGCTTGAATCCAGTGGCAAAGTGAGCAAGGGACCCACGTCTGGGCATACCCTGCCAACTTAGGGCGAACAAAGCGATACCAAAGGGGATGATGGACGGAGCGTTTGAGCTAATCAAACACTCACCCCCAGTCAACTGATCTGGGTTTAATCCATCATCATTCTTTAGCTCACTCCACCACCCCAGTTCAGACATGGCCATATGCAAATCAGTCTGACCCTGTGCCTCATGGGAACAGTCCAGCCCGAACTGCCAAGCCATGTCTTCCCTGGACCGGAAAAAGCATCCTCGGACCGGTTTCTGGCTATTCAGCCGTCATCAGCCAGGCTAGCTTGAATCCAGTGGCAAAGTGAGCAAGGGACCCACGTCTGGGCATACCCTGCCAACTTAGGGCGAAGAAGCGATACCAAAGGGGATGATGGACGGAGCGTTTGAGCTAATCAAACACTCACCCCCAGTCAACTGATCTGGGTTTAATCCATCATCATTCTTTAGCTCACTCCACCACCCCAATTCAGACATGGCCATATGCAAATCAGTCTGACCCTGTGCCTCATGGGAACAGTCCAGCCCGAACTGCCAAGCCATGTCTTCCCTGGACCGGAAACAAGCATCCTGGGACCGGTTTCTGGCTATTCAGCCGTCATCAGCCAGGCTAGCTTGAATCCAGTGGCAAAGTGAGCAAGGGACCCACGTCTGGGCATACCCTGCCAACTTAGGGCGAACAAAGCGATACCAAAGGGGATGATGGACGGAGCGTTTGAGCTAATCAAACACTCACCCCCAGTCAACTGATCTGGGTTTAATCCATCATCATTCTTTAGCTCACTCCACCACCCCAGTTCAGACATGGCCATATGCAAATCAGTCTGACCCTGTACCTCATGGGAACAGTCCAGCCCGAACTGCCAAGCCATGTCTTCCCTGGACCGGAAACAAGCATCCTGGGACCGGTTTCTGGCTATTCAGCCGTCATCAGCCAGGCTAGCTTGAATCCAGTGTCAAAGTGAGCAAGGGACCCACGTCTGGGCATACCCTGCCAACTTAGGGCGAACAAAGCGATACCAAAGGGGATGATGGACGGAGCGTTTGAGCTAATCAAACACTCACCCCCAGTCAACTGATCTGGGTTTAATCCATCATCATTCTTTAGCTCACTCCACCACCCCAGTTCAGACATGGCCATATGCAAATCAGTCTGACCCTGTGCCTCATGGGAACAGTCCAGCCCGAACTGCCAAGCCATGTCTTCCCTGGACCGGAAACAAGCATCCTGGGACCGGTTTCTGGCTATTCAGCCGTCATCAGCCAGGCTAGCTTGAATCCAGTGGCAAAGTGAGCAAGGGACCCACGTCTGGGCATACCCTGCCAACTTAGGGCGAACAAAGCGATACCAAAGGGGATGATGGACGGAGCGTTTGAGCTAATGAAACACTCACCCCCAGTCAACTGATCTGGGTTTAATCCATCATCATTCTTTAGCTCACTCCACCACCCCAGTTCAGACATGGCCATATGCAAATCAGTCTGACCCTGTGCCTCATGGGAACAGTCCAGCCCGAACTGCCTAGCCATGTCTTCCCTGGACCGGAAACAAGCATCCTGGGACCGGTTTCTGGCTATTCAGCCGTCATCAGCCAGGCTAGCTTGAATCCAGTGGCAAAGTGAGCAAGGGACCCACGTCTGGGCATACCCTGCCAACTTAGGGCGAACAAAGCGATACCAAAGGGGATGATGGACGGAGCGTTTGAGCTAATCAAACACTCACCCCAGTCAACTGATCTGGGTTTAATCCATCATCATTCTTTAGCTCACTCCACCACCCCAGTTCAGACATGGCCATATGCAAATCAGTCTGACCCTGTGCCTCATGGGAACAGTCCAGCCCGAACTGCCAAGCCATGTCTTCCCTGGACCGGAAAAAGCATCCTGGGACCGGTTTCTGGCTATTCAGCCGTCATCAGCCAGGCTAGCTTGAATCCAGTGGCAAAGTGAGCAAGGGACCCACGTCTGGGCATACCCTGCCAACTTAGGGCGAACAAAGCGATACCAAAGGGGATGATGGACGGAGCGTTTGAGCTAATCAAACACTCACCCCCAGTCAACTGATCTGGGTTTAATCCATCATCATTCTTTAGCTCACTCCACCACCCCAGTTCAGACATGGCCATATGCAAATCAGTCTGACCCTGTGCCTCATGGGAACAGTCCAGCCCGAACTGCCAAGCCATGTCTTCCCTGGACCGGAAACAAGCATCCTGGGACCGGTTTCTGGCTGTTCAGCCGTCATCAGCCAGGCTAGCTTGAATCCAGTGGCAAAGTGAGCAAGGGACCCACGTCTGGGCATACCCTGCCAACTAGAATCTCGATAGTCATTCCGAGGCCAAAAGAGCAAGTTGTCATTAAAAGATTGGACACAGTAATAAGAATCGCACACAATAAGAGTATTCACAGTTGGATCACCAAACTCGAGAGCAAGAATAAGAGCACGCAGCTCCGCCAATTGTGCCGTACAGTCTCCAAGTACCTGAGTGTGCACAATGGAAGACTTAAACTCTCCATTAACAATTGAGCCAGCAACAATTGCGCAAGCGGCTGAATAAGCATGTTTGGAACCCGTGGCCGGTTGAGCCGAGCCATCAGTGTAAATGATGCATTTGTACTCATGTAAAGGAAGCAGAGACAAGGGAGGAGGATGAACGTGTTCATACTGTAAAAACTCCTGTGTCTGAAGAGCGGAATCAAAGATAAACATGACATCAGCCGATGTCAAAGAAGTAGCCCATTGTATCCAACGGGGATGGAGTGCTTTTGAGTTAGGTACACTCGCCTTAGTCACGGCTTCCAAAGCAGGGAAGGGCGTGACCATAAGAATGCGTTTGCCTTGCGTCAGTGAACGTTCTTTTAGAATCGCCATCTGTACTGCCGTTAATATTTTTTCAACAGTTGAAAAGCGCATTTCAGCAGCAGTGTATAAATGTGATTTGTATGCAATAGGTATTGTGTCTCCCTCATTGAACGTCAAGTAAGTGAAACCCACTGTCCCAGAAACTATACGTATTACCAGGTTTGTGGTGTTGTCACGCGTCAACAAGTAGTTAGTTGCAAGCAAGTCAGTTTGCAAAGAATTCAGAATAGAAGAATGTTCCGGAAGCCAGCTGGCAGAAGAAAAAGTTGGTTGTATCAATGCATAGAGCGGTTTGATACGCTGGGCATAATTGGGAATGTTTGTCCTCCCGAAATTTAAAAATCCCAGCAAAGACTGAAGTTTCTTCAGTGTAGAAGGGGGTTGCAATTGTGCACATTTCTCCAAGAAGTGAGGGGCCAAGCCCTTTCCTTCATTATTGAGCTCATAGCCCAAAAAGAGTACCGCCAAATGGGCGATGTGTGATTTTGCAAAATTGAATTTATATCCATAGTCGGCAAAGGACAAAATAATCCTGTCGACTCGTACAAGATGTGGCATAAGTTCATCGTCCGTCAGATAAATGTCATCTACGTACGAGAACACATCAGGGTCTATGTTGTTCAACAAAGACACTATCCGTGCCGCAAATGCCCGGGGCTATTCTTATACCCCATAGGCAATCGTGTACATTTTTTCTGATTTCCGACGGCCGTGAATGCTGTCAAATCATGGCTCTCAGGAGCGAGATTGTGACTATAGAAACCATTAGAAATATCAAGGTAGTTTTGTATTTCTTACGAACAAGATTGTTCACCAGTGCAGAGCTGTGAGTGTTCTGCACCGCAAAAGTTCGACAATGACTGTTAAAATTTCGGTAGTCCAATACAAGCCGATATGAACCATCAGGTTTTGATACCGTAAAGAGAGGATTCTTCATCGGTGATGTACATGATTCAATCACTCCTTGATACTCCAACTGTGTTAGAATATCACAAACGGAAGCTTTTGCTTCACGTCTGATTGGATATTGCGGTTGTGGCTGAGGCATAGAGCGTAAAGGTATTTCATGAGCCGGTGAATCCACATCCCAACCCACCTGAATACGATACACCGTTGGGGCTAGGGCCAGAGCCAACTCAGCTGCGAAAGCCTGTGCATGCTCCTCAAGGACATGACGCAAAAAACTCAGAAGTATCACGTCTTCCCCTCTAGAAGCGGCCAACACAAAGAGTGGAGGCCAATCTGCCTCCGCTAACAAAATGTCATACGAGGAGGTTAGATTCTCCCAGAAAACCGCCTTGATTGGACGAGGTATATCACCTTCAATTTGGAAAATTATTTCATAGAGCCTATCCGGGGGGCAACCCCGGTATCTGCAGTCTCTACTGTAATGAAGATATCAGTTGCTGTCGCCTCCAGACAGGGACGCAGAGCCTCCCGCACTATGGTAACCTCCGCTGCGCTGTCGAGCAGAGTCACTGTCCATGTCCAATCCAGGAGTCAAGTTCTCACCGTCTGAGGCATACCTCGCTGTTAGAGCGGCAACTTTTTTCTTCTGAAACGGGGGTTGAAAACGAGGAAGATCTTCTTGTTTTCCTTTGACTTCAAACTGTCGAGGCTGATCACGTCCCTGTGGCGCAGGTTGACTTTTGCCACGATCTTGGCGTTCCCCTCCTCCGACTTGAGAGCCAGATGTGTCCTGTGAAGAATGAGGAGAACGCTGATCAGGGACTTGAAATCTATCAGGAGACTTAATTTTCACGCGATCGAGCAAGTCATAAGTGTTAGGTTTGAAAATCCCATTCCTGCTATGCACTTGTTTCATGCTATATTAGGTTAGTAATGCGTGGCTAAATAGACGCCATTTGTATTCACGTTATGCAACCCACTGAGTTATCCCTGCAATGTGCAAGCTTTAGTTAGCCAGTGTGGCTCCATTTTGTATTTCGTAATCCCTATTCGGCTGCTTAGGCTGTGTCTGAACTAGGCCTCATTATTCGTATTGCTTGCCTCAGCAGAACACTGTATTTAGTTATTATTTTCTCTCTTGTCCAAGGCTGCTTCCTGACTTGCTAATGAATAGGCCATTCTGCCCTCGCATACCTATCCAAGTGTGTTGTTCTGCTCCCACGTTAGGAGATGCTGAGACCCAGCACAGTGGCCTTGAGTCTATGATAGCATGTACCCATCTGGCAGGTGGTAGCCCATCCTTCTGTGCCTCCTTTGTTAATGTTCGGCCCAGGCCGGTAACTTTCCATAGTGGGTGTGGTTGGAGGCTCTTGGGAAGGTTCATTATGTGCTACAGATTGTTGGGGGGTCAGTCCCTCTGCAGACATCTTAGGGTGCAGGTCAGATTGGACTCCTCTGCAGAGTATTGCTAATAAATGTAAGTTTGCATTCTCTACTGTCTGACTGACTCTTCATTCTTGGGAAGGCATAGCAGGTGGTTGTAAGAAAACCAGAGTGGCCCTAGAGGGCCACTTTCTTCAGTTGGCGCCCGAACAGGGACCCCGCAAGGTAATCCGACTCGCCCGTAATCAGGTTGTAGGGTCCGGGGTGCGTTTGGTTGGTCGGGCGGATCGGGGTACCCCACACAATACCGAGCTTGGTTCTCGCAGCTGCCCCGCCCGGCTGATCGGGCGACTCCTCGTCTAGTGGTTACCGGCTGGGGTCCTGAGAAGGCGAAACCTTGGAGTTGACCGTTTGGTCCAAAGAGTCGGCAGTGGAGAATAACTTGACTCGACCTGTGTGCACCAGGTGAGTGATTTGATTCTTGGAAAAATGGCGCCATTCTTGAACGGCACGAGCCTACTGGCTGTGTCTTGGTACAGTCTCCGGACTGTCTTGGTGCAGTTTTCGGACTGCTTTGCTTGAACGGCACGAGCCGACGGGCTGTGTCTTGGTACGGTCTTCGGGCTGTCTTCTTGAACTTGGTGGGTTTGCGGACCCTTTTAAAAGACACAGAGTGTTTGTGAACAGTCTGCCAGGCCAACTGGAAATTTGGCCTGCGCTTGAAAAGGTCTTGGGCTGTTCGCGAACAATCTGCCAGGCCAACTGGTAATTTGGTCTACGCTTGAAAAGGTCTGGGGCTAGAGCCTGTCTTCTTGAACTTGGTACAGTCTCTGGACTGTCTTCTTGAACTTGGTACAGTCTCTGGACTGTCTTCTTGAACTTGGTACAGTCTCTGGACTGTCTTCTTGAACCTGATGCAGTCTCCGGGCTGACCTGTGGTTTGGTTGTTGTGTTTGGGTGCTATGAGGTTTGTGGACCGACGTCGGTGGTGGTGCTTGTGAAATACTTGTTTGAGTGAGTAGCGACTGTGCTCTTCGTGTGGAGGTAAGGATGCCTTGCCTCAGCAAGCTGTGTTGTGTGGGGTTTTTTGTTTGACACGGTCTTGGGACCGTCTTTGGGAAAAGTACTTGCAATTCCTTTGCCAGGCAAAATGATGAGTGTGGCCCCTTCTTGAAAATGTCTGGAATGAGCTTAATTTGGTCTCTTGCTGTTGTTGTGCTCTGCAGATGCCCTTTGGAAGGAGGTTAGCTGGCGCCTCCTGACGACACTTTACATTTTGAAGAATAAAAAAATAATAAATAGATAAAAATCTGGTTTGATCAGAAATACTAGCAAGAATGTACATTTGTTTTGACATAGGAAGAGTACAACATGAGAGAAATGTAAGGAAGGGATGTGCATTTAAATTGGACACAATGTTGAGACGATTCAAGGTAATGTATATTTATGCTGAACAGACACGCATTCTAAAGGTGCATTAGGAGAGGTGAAATACACACTCATAATTCAGTAGCGCTGAATGTGTTCGGTCTCTCCATAAAAAGGGGGGCAAGAGTTCTGGAAAGGGAAAAAGAGAGCAGTGTGTCGGTACGTAGAGCTTTCCAGCTTCAGACACGAACTGCATTCTGAAAATTGGCATGTAGAAATTCGGTGCAATGCTCAGAAGTTAATCTATGATTGATTTGAGTGGGGGTGTTCCATTTGGATTTGCCCACAATAGAACGTGTATTTAATTTGGAAAAAGTGTTTCAAGCGCTCCAGGCAGTGCGTTTTATGCTGAATAAAAGGATTTTCAAAGTTGAAAACATAGCTTGTGAATTCAGTGTGTGGCAGGCTTGCTATGGCCTTTGGTGAGATAAGGAAGGAATTCCCAAGGAGGGGGCTCATCGAGCACAGAGACTCAGAGCAGCTCACGCTGGGGAGAGAGTTCTGTAAAGCCAGGAAGGAAGGTGGGGACCATGCCCAGCTCCTGACACAGACAGGCAGGGATGCGCAGCGCGGACTTTCCTAGGGCAGAGTGCCAGCAAAAGATGTTAATGGGGTACAGATTAAAAGAACAACACAGGAGCTAAAAAGAATTGGTTCATGAGTTTTGTGAAAGTGTGTATCTAGAGTTTCCACAACACTGTGGGATAGAATGTCCTGTAGCCGGTGGCATGAGATTCTTTGTGACTCAGTTGGTTATTGGATTACTGTTCTCTGATCAGATTAGGGTGCACGTACAGTAAATATTGGTTTGTTTTCAAAGAAAGTTGATAGATGGTATTCTGAAGGATGAAGGGTACTATAGTGCTGGGCAAGGAATGAAGTAGAAAGCGTAAAAAAAAAATATATATGATGGTACAGAGAAGGTTTGCTCAGAAAAATTGTTTGCAGGGAATGAAAAGTGAGTTAAAATGCGTTATTTGACAAGCGGAAATAAAGGTGCAATATCACTGTTGGGGTTTTAAAAGGAGAAATTACAAAATAATGTTTTAGAAAGGGTTGCAGCAACAATTGTTTGTGACTCATGCCTGATAGGAAAAGATTAGTTTTGCAAATTAAAAGGAATAGATTGCCTTTTTCTGTTACGTATTTAACATAGCACAGTGTTATGAGTGTTTTTGGTGGGTGTTTCAGACACATTAGTTGTAGCACATGTTTTATGCTTTCTTGCTTTGATTATTGGTCCTTTTTACAGTGGATTTCTGTTTTAGTTAGTGTCTAATTGTGGTGAGCATGTGATGGGTTTGGCCTCCTACTATTACTGGTCTCAAGCAGGTGAATGTGTGATGTCGGGCCTTAATGTAAGTAGTGAATGGTGTTTGCCCCCTTTCCCGAGTTTTGCGAATGTGCCATCCGCTTTGTGGGCAACAGGCGATGTAGATTGTGTTTACAATTCTGTGATTGGTTGGTATGAAGTTCATGATAAAGTGGTTTTCCTACATCCTGCTGTTCTAGCCATTGCTATGCCTTTGCTAATAGTTCCTTCTGCTGCTCAATGTTTTTCTATCACTGATCTAAAATACATTCTTTGGCGGTACAATTTATTTCAACAACAGGTCTTTGTCCGGATTCACATTGACTGGGAGGTGTCATAGGCTCTGCTGCGCTTCTTAGGACTATGCAGAAAGACAGAGCATCTATACATAGGTTTTAAAAGAGGTAGTTACTTGTTATTGTTTCAGACACGCAGCAAAGTTGTAGGGACAGTACAGTTACATAGTGTTAGACATGGCATCCTTGACGTGGTTTTCCTGACTTTTACCTCTACCTCCTATGTTTTGATGCTGTGCTGGTTTTCCGTTTTGCTAGCTTAGATGCTTTGGGTATTTTGCCACTGCTGATCAGTGCCACAGTGCAAGTGCTTTCTGTGTAAATTGATATTGGGCTTGGTTCTTCCTGCTTTGCGTATTCTGTTTGCAAGTAGATCCCTTGTGAAGGGCACTGGGTGTGCCAGGGCTGGTAAATAAATAGGTAACAGTAGGCTTGCAGCGCTGATAGTGCCACTCACATGAGTACCCTAGAAAAGATGCCTCAGGCCTGTCACAGCAGTGCCTGCGCGGAGTTTGTACATAGGAAAAACATATGGTAGGCCCAAGGTACCACCCTAGGCAGGGTACAGTGTATGTGACAGGTAGGATATGTACTGGTGTGTGTAACATGCCCTGATAGTGGCATACTGCCCATTTCGTTTTTTACTATTGAAAGGCTATCTTGCCCATAGGACAGAATGGGGAATGTGTTGTAAAATTTTACAAGCACATCCTCCCATAGGGATAAGGTAGACAATTGGAGCCTGGACTCAGAATTTGGTAACACACCTTTTAGTAAAGGATGGGTTTTAAAATATGTGTTTGCAACAGGCACTTTTAGAAAGTGGCTATTTTCTTGTCCAATTTTTCTGTGTGTTTCTGCCTGATTGTGGATAGGCTGTTTGGTCTCAGTGTGACAGAGACTGAGAATGTGCATTTGGTGTGGTGTCCTCTTGTGGTGTTTTATTGTGTTACTGTGAGTGCTGATACAAATACTCGACACATTGTATTTGGGATATGACTATCTGCTCGTGCCCAGCTCCTAATGGGGTGAACAGGGATCATCTACACTGTGTATTCCCCTTACGCTGACTAGAGGAAAGGGTCCCTATTTGAACAAAGGTACCTACCTTTGCCCACTGCAGACACTCGCTTTTTTTAAACAAATTATTCATATCTTTAGTTTTGACTGACCGGGGAGTTTGTTTTTTAAAGGGGTAAGTATTTTCGACAGGAGGTTTCCTTCTCAGGTCACCTACTGTCGAAAGGGGGGTAGGAGATTAGCTCCTTGGCAACTAGGGGACTAACATATTAAATGAGGTGCATGGGGTGCATGAGCCTTAACTCTAAATGCCTAACACTTGAAACTGCATTTTTCTTCTTTGGCTTATGTGCTTGGTACATATATCGTTGTATGCTGTTTTGTGTTGTAAGTACGCAAGACGGCTTGTTGTGCGCTTTCTGTCTTTTGCGCCCGCCCGAGCTGTCTGGGAACGGTCATGACGGTGGCCATTTCCATAAGACAATCGGTTGGGCTCGCTTTAGCCACTCATTTCACGTGCACGTCTAATTGGCTATAGAATAACACTGTCTGAAAAATTGTCACGATTAGGAAAATGTGTCACCTTGAAGTACGCCATGTTACTGCCCCTCCTTTCTGTAAATTGATTGGAATTGGAATTGAGATGGAGATGAAATGACGGGTAGACTAGACTGATGTTCCCTTATCTGATCCTTAAGGGGAACAATATGTCAGTGGCTTTCGTTTGAATACCCAGGTGGCACCACCATTATTGCTTATGATACCGCAACACTACATACAGTTGAAGAGACATTACAAATACTTTATTAGTTAGCTTGAGTAACTGGGTTGCAACAGATGATGTGGGTAGGAATAATGCGTTTGCAGAAAACGATTAAAATAAAATGAGAGAATGTTTGTAGCAGGCCCTGCTGGGTGGGTACTGAAGTCAAGATGTCTAAGTTGAAAGTAAGGCACATTGTCAGGATGAGACATTGCTCAGCCCATGTATTGTATGGTGCACATGATGCACATTACTAGGAAGGGTGCCTGTATGCCCCCAATAATTTCGTATTACACATTTTCTTTTTGAGGTTCTTCAGATGATTAATATAGGAATGGACAGATGCAACGATCCCAAGTATGTCCGAATTGTTCTTTCAGAGCTTAGTGAATGAATTAAGGCTTACCCCATTATTTGGTGTTGTGAGAGAAAAAGAAGTTATATAAAGTTTTATCCTTGCCAGTTAACTACAAGTTCACATTATATCCATTAATAGGTCCGGGACGCCCTGCAGTCACAAAAGAGAGAGAGGGGCCCAGACACGATGTACAGCCTGGCTGCTTGTTATGGGACATCCATGAATTCGATTGAGGCGGAGCTGCAGAGCAAAGAAGTGCTGGACGAGGCAGTACCACCGAAAAACAACACAGAGAGATGGGCTATCCAGGAGCCCCAGCCTGTTGGTCTACTTGTGCCTGAGTCCCAGCCATTGAGCCTAGTCTGTGGGCTCACCTGTGTTTGAGTCTCTGCCCCTTGGTCCCTCTTGAGTCTGACCCCCTTTCTCCTTTGACCCCTTTGTGCAAGGTACAATGTACGCCGGATGGAGGAACAGTGCACCAAGGTAAAGTTGGATTAGTAGGGATTGACTTAATGGATGAAGAATAGGGTGCGGGTACCCTGTCTATGGTACCAGCGATAGAGTAGAGGAAGAGAGTTTGGTGCATTGTTTGGACAGTCAACGAACGGGGCAAAGGGACTGTGATTCTAAAGAGAGAAATACCTTGCCCTGCAACGTGGGATCTGGATCTGAGCTAGACGCACAGTTCCACCGCCGGTGCTCAATAGCACCTACGCTAGATGAACAATAGGAGCCTACCAGTGATGGCTCTCTGAAAAGACACTGGAAAGAAGAGTTTAGCCCATCCTCTTGTTCCCTGGCCACCAATTCCATTGTGTTGTATTTCTCTACCAACCACCATGTATCCGTTTGGTCACCCAATTGATGAGGAAAATAGCCCTTTTGCTCCTCCCTGTTCAGAGCGGGGTCAGTACATAGAAAGTACAGGATGCATCCATAGTTGTTATTGTGCTAATAATAGTGTTAGGAACATCCTACTCCCTGAATGAGAAGTATCCTGTGCATTCCCAAGTTCATACAGCACCAGTTTCTCTTGTGAACATGTTTGTTACTTTGGCTCCTCGCACAGGGGAGCACCGGAGGACATAAAGAGATAATACATGTGCTCAGTTTGGTGCACCTTCAATTCCGTTCTCCAGTGTTACATAATGCATTTAGTGATTTACGCCCTACAAAAGAATGTGTACATTAGGCAGAGGCCTGTCATGACAGTTAATATGACAGTTCAATTTCGTATCCAGGGGGGGGGGAGATTGAGATGGGTGAGAACATATGACTTCATTGACAGACTGAACGTGACAATAGGCCAGTCCTAGATCCTGCCTCATAATGTTTGCTTTGCCTGTGGATCACAAGTTCATACTTAGCATCCAAGGGGATGGTTTGCAAATGCTGTTTTTCTTTTCTCTTTTCCCCAATGTATTTGTTGCCCCATCTACGTATTGCACCTATCCTCAGATACAATGTAAAACCATGTGACATGACAAATAGGCCCCTGTATGCACAGTCTCCCAGTTTGTTGCATCTACTGCGTAAGTACATTAACTGCTAAGGAAAGGACATCCATGCAATACAAATGCTAAGACCATGTTTCAAACGGAGAAAAAAGGGCTGATGAGCATTGATGTGGATACCTTTTAGGTCAACATGTCTCTTATAGTTTCCCTGCTTAATGACGAACATTTGAATAGTTCTGATACAGTCTGATTATGAAGAAGTGTTGGAGTATATAGTAGTACACCAGGGGTATACACCTAGATCAGATGGAAAGGAGGGTACCCTACATCCAGAAGTTTGTATAAATGTTTACGTGATAATAAAGTCTCTACTATGATGGTGCAAAAGATTCAGGATATGAGGCTCATTCATGAAGGTATTTTGAATACTAAGTAGATTTTGATATTCATGTGCTGCTTTGTTTCCCCTTGCAATTTGAGTGACTATGCATTTCCTTTCTCCCCACTTAGAATTGTAAAGACGCTACCGGATAGCCCAATAAAACATTTAGCCACCCATGCTAAAAGGAGTGTCTGTTAGGTTTGAAAATCCCATTCCTGCTATGCACTCGTTTCATGCTATATTAGGTTAGCAATGCGTGGCTAAATAGACGCCATTAGTATTCACGTTATGCAACCCACTAAGTTATCCCTGCAATGTGCAAGCTTTAGTTAGCCAGTGTGACTCCATTTTGTATTTCGTAATCCCTATTCGGCTGCTTAGGCTGTGTCTGAACTAGACCTCATTATTCGTATTGCTTGCCTCAGCAGAACACTGTATTTAGTTATTATTTTCTCTCTTGTCCAAGGCTGCTTCCCGACTTGCTAATGAATAGGCCATTCTGCCCTCGCATACCTATCCAAGTGTGTAGTTCTGCTCCCACGTTAGGAGACGCTGAGACCCAGCACAGTGGCCTTGAGTCTCTGATAGCATGTACCCATCTGGCAGGTGGTAGCCCATCCTTCTGTGCCTCCTTTGTTCATGTTCGGCCCAGGCCGGTAACTTTCCATAGTGGGCGTGGTTGGAGGCTCCTAGGAAGGTTCATTACGTGTTACAGATTGTTGGGGGGTCAGTCCTTTGGCAGACATCTTAGGGTGCAGGTCAGATTGGACTCCTCTGCAGAGTATTGCTAGTAAATGTAAGTTTGTATTCTCTACTGTCTGACCGACTCTTCATTCTTGGGAAGGCATAGCAGGTGGTTGTAAGAAAACCCGAGTGGCCCTAGAGGGCCACTTCCTTCATAAGTACGCTCAGAAGACTCAGGTGTCGGTGAACCTGCACGCGAACCTTGCTTCTGCTGTTGCTGCCCCTGTTTTTATTTTTCCTGTTCTTTTTAGGAAAGACCGGATGCCCATCTTTATCAGTCTGGGCTTTTTGTTGTGTTTGCGTTTGTGTTTGCGTTTGAGTAAAAGGCTGAACTCCCAGACTATTACGGCCTATGGTCTTATAAGCCTTTGCAATAATCTTTGGTAATTCGCGCGGCTTGTCCACATCAGGGACAGCCTCCAAGCAGTTTGCCACTTGAAAGCTTACTGCATCTCCCTTGACATTGGCAAAGGATCATATCAGCAACCACGTCGAACACCCCCACCAATCTCATCCCCAGCTCCACAGCCACTTCCGCTCCGTGTTCATCTTGAACACGCTTAATCACTGAGGGAGCACGGTCATGGAGGGAGTGCCGAAACACTTCGAATATACCGCTGCAAACACCTTGCCCCAGGTGTTACAATCAGCCAACTCGGGAAGTAAGTCTTTAGGCAAACTAATAGTCAATATCCTGTGTTTTTCCACAGGAGAGGTATTTGGAAAAACAGCCTCTAGTTGTCCAAATTTTTCAGCAAGCCAATAAGGAAATGTATCCTTATTCTGTGGACGCTTGCCCATTACTGAATTAACCATAACGGGACTGATAGTCACACCACCAGGTCCCGCAGGTTGCGCAGCAACGCCAGGTGGTCCCACCTGAACGTTGCGCGTGATGTACTGTATAACAGCCCTATGTACGCGTATTAACGACGTATGTAAGACACGATGGTCCCCAATTGCAAGAGTTAAATAACGTGGGTGTGGGGTGTACCCAGCCAAAACGGGCCAAGTGGCCCCATCTATTGATAAAGGACCCAAACGGACCGGTGATACTGGGTGAGGAACGGCGCCATTAAACCAAATTTGGTGTTGCCAAGCTGTAAGCAGAACTTCAAGAGCCCTATAAGGCCGATAAGCGTGAGGAAGGGCCGTGGCAGTGTATTCATGAAACAAATCATCTGTTCCATCCACCGCCGGAAAGGTGATCCAAGAATAAAATACCTCGAAGTGGTAAGCAGGATTCGCTTCCACCACGAAAATAAGCGCAGTACCCGCATCAGGCATTCCATATTGAGCCAAATACCCCTTGAGCGGGGCGCGGCTGTGAGCCGGAATATTAACCACCATCACAACAAACAAAGAATAACAACCTAGAGCGCAGCAGCGCAATAATGGGTCATGAATAAAGAGAAATAACCTTTTAAAACTTCAAGCTTGAAAGAACCTATAAAAATATCAATATAGAAGTTTACACCATCACAGCTGTCTCCGGAAACAGAAGTGAGGGTATTGTGGACAAGCACAAGCACTACTCAAGCATTTCGCAGATAAGAACCAGACCAAACGTTGGCGGCGCCATGTTGCAGGGATTCTGCACATACACAGAACTATGCGCAGGAAAACAGGACCTCAGTGAATAGGGGTGTACCAACCTACCACATCAGTACCCAAAATCATAAAACCGACTAGCTATAGTGTCTCATTCGTTCTCCTCCAAAGATCACGGAGCTGCAAATGATTAGACAACCCAGAAAACAACACTCCCGACTCTCTCAGGAATCGCGGGAGCAAGAAGTACTCTTTCGCTCACTCACTCGTACTTGTCCACAATGAGAATAGGCAGAGTCACTGAAATAGTTCAAAATGTGTATTTTAACTATCGTGCTCTATAATACAGTATACGTGCCACTACTAGCAGCAAAATGCATAAACTCAGCACAGTTAGCCTTGTTACAATTCCATAGAATACAAAGGGAGAAGTCATTTTATATAAAGACTGTGGAAATAAAGGCCTGACCACCCTCCCCTTAACTAGAAGAAGTTTATTTTATAAAAAGGACGATCTCTGGGCTTTGACAGCAGACCCCATACCTTAAAGCCTGTATGTAAGGTTTACATCATAGGAACAGCAGAGCTCTTCTCCATGGAACGGCTTTTTCCAAGTGAGTCAAAACAACATGCAACAATGTAATATCAAAGCACGAGTCTTCAGTACTGCAGCTGTGTGTAGCATGTTATATCTGGGTGCTAGGGACTGACCAGAACAGAATAACAAGGGGCCTTGTTTATCGACCTTGCACATCGTGTTCAGACTAAACTCCAGGAAAGGCAGAGAACGAGAAAAGCAACCCGTTTTCATGTGAAAGGCACAAACAAAGTCTTGCAAAAACAAAGTCATGTAGTAGCGTGCGCAAAAGCAGCATCATGGCAGCAAAGCTCATGCTAACTTAGCAATGTTGATAATGTGCCTCAGAACCATATAACAAAGCAATAGGTGATGTACCAAGTAGCAAGACAATACATCCACCCAATCGGATGGATAACCTAGGCATAGCCTATTTACTAACTCACACCTCACTTTACCCGATACACAAATTGTTGACAGAGCAATACATGTCTACATACAACAAATTGACTACTAAAGTCCAACTCGGACCTACACTCCCCCATCACACAGTCCCACATCCTGTGTCATGATGAGTAGACCAATGTCCGAACAGGTCATCAGAGGGAGACACAACCAGAATGGAATGTTGGATGTGTCAGGAAGAACAACATGGGAAGGACCCAGCACAGATTCAGAGCAGGACTCAAACAGATTGATCCCTTACATACAATCACAAACATGCACACAGGTCAGCTAGCACGCACAACACACTCAAATACATAAAGGATCCAATTATCTTGGGGCACACTATGCTTTGCTAGGCTAGGTCAACACGCCCCTTGTGGACCCGGGCCATTCAAACACCACTGTTCACTCAGGCCAGCCAGCAGGGCACTGTTATGTTTTTGCAATGTACAGTGAATAAATTGCTACATGGATTGTGTGTCTCTCCAATCACTCAAGGTGGCCAAGAGAGATACAGTCACCTGTGTCCAAGTAAAAGCTCATAGGCATCATCAAGTCTGGGCAGGTGGCTGTCCAATGCATGAGTGGTCAACGTGTCCAGGAAGACTGTTAGACCTAAGTCTAAAGGAACCTTAGACCAATAATTCTAAAGTTCACTAGCTTTATTCAGCTTAGTTTGTGATACTTTTACGCAAAGACATTCGAAATCAATTGTACATGTCTTAGAATGGGCAACACATTATTAGGGTACACAATGTCGTCCAATAATCATTTTAACACATGATGAAATAAATACATACAACACAACACCTTTGTGAAAAAGTAGAAAAAGCCACTTAAGTACAATAATGATGCAGCAAAAATTTGTACAAGCCTACAGCACTTGACCAGTCCTAAATTTGAAATTTGGCACTAGGCGGACACTGTCTCGTTACTAGGCTGATGCCTACTGTTCTGCCTGTGATCAGAGAATGGGGTTACACAAAGTACTGAGGTGTTGTCGAAAGGGGAAAACACAGTTTGACTAATTCCCTCGTGGCACACCCCATCGAAGGTAACCCATACTCAGGAGTCAATGCGTTTCGAACCTCTAGTTGTTTCGGGGTTCTCCTCAGGACTCGGACTTGGTCATGGACTCTAAAATTACAAAAAACAATAATGTGAAACCTGCTCTACCCTGTTTAAAACTACAGAAATAATTCAGGACCTATTGATATGTGTCTGTACCTGAATTGCAGCGTTGAATGGATCTGGGAATACTGATTGAAGAAGACGATAGTCCTACTCTTCAAGTCATAAGGCTACAGGAATTAAAGAAATCAGAGCAAGTTGTCAGACTATGAAGGGTGTGGGAATCATCACAATGTACCAACATGGTTGGAAGAGGAATAAATGTTCCTACCTTTCGGGCACTGGATCGCATCAAGTCTTTGTTTTGTAGTATGGTTCAAGTTCCCTCAATTGCACGGAATCTAAAACCAACAGATGAAACGGCCTGAATGTTAAAGCTCTAATCTGTGTTTTTAACGGTACAAACACTCGTACGCGAGGTGCTGAGTTAGCCCCAAGCGTCTGAGCGAAGACCTGGATGTTACCTTTCAACTGGCTGAGAGCCGCTGCATGCCGTGGATGCGACCTAGCCGAACTCAGTGTAAGATGATCACTTTTCAGTCCCTGCGAACGACAATGTAAACCAATTGTTACACCAACTCGGTCAAACAAGACCAACATTCGAGTAACGAAAGTCTGTTTATGTAAATAAAGACCCAGTGTAACTTTCCTGTGGTTTAAAGCGGGAGCGAAAAAGCGCTTATCAATCCATCATGCTGAACTGGTTCAAACAGACAGCGAGGGGGCAGTCTTGAAAATAACTAAATAAATAACCCGCGAGCAGAACCTGAGGGTCATGAGCCCCAGTGCATTATGGAACATGTAGTGCAGAGTGTCGGAAAAGGGGCCTCACATGTTCTATTACCCTCTATAGTTTCGCGATCTCAGATAGCTCATTTAATCCATGCAGAGCTGTGTCGAATTTCATAATAAGAAATGCCTCTTTCTGGGCCAGGAGAACTTCAGGGTCACCCCCTCTTTGATTGTTCTTCTTTATGAGAGACAAAACAGTCCAGTTGAAGTCATTATGTGTGTGCATCAAAGCCACAAAATGTTCAACCATTGGAGCAGTGAGGATATTATTCTTGAGTCGAGAGCGATGTTGCACAATGCGCTGACGCACTTCGTGGCTAGTTTTGCCAATGTAGGTTTTCTTACACGGACATGTAATAGCGTACACCACATTTTTAGATTTGCAGTTGGTGAACTCATTGTGGTGCCAATGTCTTTGCCCATCAGTAAACAGAATCCCTTCAACTGTGGAATTGCACACCGAGCACATCCCACATTTGTGGTGGCCTTGTATGGGCTGAAGGTTTAGCATGGTGCATAGCGTGGCTGGTTTTTTAAGAGTTCCAGCTGAGCTGGTGACTTGTTGCCCAATGCTCCGGTTCTTTTTTAAGGCAAAAAGTGGGGGCCCGATGTTAGGTATGGTTCCCTCAATTAAATGCCAGTTGCTGCGTATGATCTTTTTGACAGGATGTGTATGGGGTCCAAACGTGGACACGCAGACAATGCGATCAGTTGGAGTCTTGATCTTCTTCGTTAGCAGGTGTTCCCTGGAAGTAAACCATGCTCTTTTCAGGGAGTGTTTCAACAGTTTTTGTGGATATCCCCTATCCCTAAGTTTGTTGACAAGTGCCTCTGCGTGTAACTCAAAGTCCTCATGTCTGGAACAATTACGTCTTATACGTAAAAATTGCCCGTAGGGCAAATTGTTCTTAAGGTTTCGAGGATGGTAACTTTGGTAATGAAGAGCATTGTTTTTATCTGTAGGTTTAGTATGCAACGTGGTGATCAGCCCACTCGATGATGTTTTAACATTAACATCCAAAAATGGAAGACTCTTGTTGCTATGCGCCAGACTAAAGTTTATACCTGGACTGCGGTCATTAAGCCATATGTGGAACTCTTTTAGGATTGTTTCAGACCGCTCCCATAGGCACCAAACATCGTCGATGTATCTATACCACTGCTTGATATGGGCAATGTATGGGTTGTTCTGGTACACAAATAGTTGTTCATATTTGGCCATATACAACACTGCCATCTCCCGCGCAAAGAGACAACCCATGGCAGTCCCTTTGATTTGAACAAAGAATTCATCATCGAACTTAAAAAAGTTCCGCCGTAGTGATATTGATGCCAATTTCAAGATGAACTCTGTGTGTACCTGATGTGGTCTGGGTCTGGATTCCAAGAATGACTCCATTGCGTCAAGCCCATCCTGCTGGGGAATCTGTGTGTACAAGGATGACACATCCATGGTTACCAACACGTGTCCCACGGGTCAAAAGGAAAACCTTCAATTTTATTTATAAAATCCATGTTGTCACGCAGGTACGATGGAACTTCCTGCAGAAATGGTTTTAAAAAGATGTCTACATACTTAGACAATGGTTCCAGAATGGAGTCGCACCCGGACACGATTGGGCAGCCGGGTGGATTGGTTGCGTCCTTGTGCACCTTGGGGAGGAAATATAGTACAGGGATCCTTGGGTGCTTTTTTATCAGATACTCCGATTCCCTGGGTCCTAGTATACCCTGATCTGTGCCCTCAGTGACTATTTTCAGAATTTCTTGAGCAATGTCGTTGGTGGGGTCCTGCGGAATACGTCGGTACCACAGTGGATTCTGGACATGGCTTCTTCCTTCAGCTAGGTAAGACTGCTGGGACCAGATAACCACAGCCCGCCCTTATCTGCTGGCTTAATGACTGCTATTTGTTGATCCTTCAGTGCAGCGATGGCTTTCCTTTGATCCTGCGAGATGTTTCTCTTGATGTATACCCGCTTTTTTTCAAGTGCATTAAGTGAGGACAACACGGCATGTTCAAATGAAATAATGTTCTTAGGAATGCTGTATGTCGGAGGGCAGAACGGCAAGGTTGGCATTGCCACTATTCTACAAGATCTGAAGAAGACACAGCCATGGGTCCACCACCATCAAGTCACATACAAGTATTGTAACATCACTTTGTGTACATGGGTGTGTCCAAAGTCACTGCCATGTAGTGAAACTCTATATGTATCCAGGTGTATGGATGAGACAGGTTTCTTTCTGCATATCACAAACATATGCAGCATGCTTTGCCTAAACTGTCGCACTTGGAGACACTTGCACTATGTTGACAAATGAAAGCATGACCTATGTGTAAGTGTGTTTCAAAAATGAAAAGGTTTGTGACTTCATGTCACACTGTTAGCCAAAACTGATGCTGACGATGACACCCAGGAAATGTAGACACAGAATTCTTGAATACATACTGTCAAAGTGCTCATACTCCATGAAACATATGCAATCCATGCCATACTAACATCATTGTATATGTAAACTACTAATTGTACATGTCATACAGTTAACTAAAAAACAATTTGGGGGACACAGAAATTTGAAATAAAAAATGTAAACATGCTCAATTTAGCATCAAAATGAAGGTAAATAAATAGCAAAAGGCCAATGACCAGTCCCATCAATGGTCAGTGGCTTTATGGGTTAAAAACATCATGCCCATCTACTCCTGCCTTCACATGTTCTGCTAGGGGACATCTCCCCTGGGAGGGGCATCTAGGGGGCATGCCAGGCACCAGTGGGGACTGGGTTGTGTTTTGGGAGGGATGGGATCAGGAGGGGTGTTAGGGTCCACTGCAGTTGTAGATTGTGATGGAGGGGGGTGTGACTCCACTGCAGTGGTTGGCTCTAACTGAGGGAGGGTTACCTGTAGTGGGTAGGGGCTGTAGAGACAGAGGGTTGTGAGGTATGCAGAGTGTCTGTGGATGCATGTGTGTTGTCTTCTGTCATGTCCCTGGTGGTGAGTGTCTATCTCCTGAGTGTGCGCATGTGTGGTTTGCAACTTGTGTCTGTGTGTTTTTGTGTGCTGCTTGTGGATGGTGAGGTGTGTGCATGAGCGTGTCTGCATGTGCTTGGGCCAGGGAGGGTAGCTGGGACAGTAGATGGGGAAGAGTTAGGAGGGGGAAGGTACTGCTGGAGCAGGGACACTGCTACCATCAGTGTGGAGGCCAAAGCCTGATTGGATCTCTGTAGGGCAGACATGTTAGAGTGAATGCCCTCCAGGAATGATGACATTTCTGTCAAAAGAGTGGTATGTGCATGGAGGACATTCAGCATGAATGTCTGCCCCACAGAGATCTGCCTCAGGATGTTGTTGGCCTCCACACTGAGGGCAGCAGGGGAGACAGGGGCAGGGGGTGAGGTGCCTGGCCCAAAGGAGATGCCTCCCCTGCCACAGGAGCGGCCACAGACAGTGGGATGGGGAGCAGCTGGGAGGGTGGAGATGGTAGAGGTGGTGGTAGTGGACTCTGAGGTTGACGATCCAGTCACTGTCTCCCCCACCACCACATGGGAGTCTTCACTGGAGCTGTGATCTGCTTCTGAGCCTGCTGATGGAGTTGCAGAGCTGCCCCAGTGAGGCTCCCCTCACCCTCTCTTTCACTGGGTCCCTCCTCCGACGACTCATCACTGGACCCAGACTGACGTACTGCTCCCACAACATCCGTGGCACTGTCTCCTCCGGTGGCCGCTGATAATGCTGTGACCAAAAATGAAAATGAATTACATAAGTCATCCATATGTACTTGACACACAGGTAACATCACAAATCTTCACAGATCCAAAAAAAGACATAACATTGAGTTGTGCGATTAGCTCTTGCTACATTAACATACATGGCACTTGTTAGTCTGCCAGTTAACCATTGCACAATCACACAAGATGTGATCTGCAACATTGGGTATATTAACATCAAATTACATAACCACAAGGTCGACTAATGCACTATGTAGCAGGGGATGTTTCGTCTTGTGCTCATGACGGTCTTGTGTCCTGACTTACCTGTTTCCTCTCCTGCAACTGAGTTTAGCCATCACAATGGTAATATGATTCACTGATTTGAATTGAGACATGTTAACCATTCTGCTATCCTTAGTCATCAGTTGGGGAACCATTGGCTCATATGTCACTGCTCAAATGTCTTCCTTGTCAAACATTCACATTGCGTAGTCATTGCATGAGTTGTGTCACACAGATAACAGTGATTGATCCCATTTTTCCTGTAACTTAGCTTCTCTAATGTCAGTGAACACATCTGACTCCTATTACAGAGACACCAAGGTAGTACGCATAGCTAGGGTGACAGGCACGTGGCACACTGTCCTGTGTCATCTATGTACAGTGTCATGTAGCAGATTCAGAATGTTTTGCACATTGAAAACCGCTCAAGATTCACAGATGTGAAAAATGGTCTTCAAAGTTCAAAGTCTGATGACTGCATCTTCACAATGCTTCAGGTGGTACACCATTCCACTGGCACGTCTGGGTGCATTGACTGTAGAGACTATTGTTACTGAACCAATATCATGAGTACAGTCAACACTGTGTACCAATCCTGTCTAGACTGCACAAGTCCCCATTTGTATGGGCCAAGTCTGAATGTCCCTCATTTCGATTAGACATGTTGCACACTTTCTGCAGCTGATATTGCTCCTGTTTGACATCTCATTTTGGTAACTAACTCCAATTTGGTGCATATTTCACGTCTCTGAATCTGACAGTGATGCATTAAACACATGGTTTACAAAGCCATCAAGTAGGAATAGTCAAAAGCATTTTCACACATGTCAACTGTTGTGATTGTGTACTTCACATCATACCTCACAATTGCAGCCATGTTTCAACGAGTGACAACCTGTGTTTGACACTGAATGGCTTGTGTTCTCACCCTTCCATAGTCAGACACATGGACTCACTCTTTAGAATGGAGAGAATGGAATATTCAACAATATTATGTGTAAGGTCAGTGTGACATGTGACCAGAGTCAGCATAGCTGTGATTGCCCCATGGGATACATGTGATTACATTTAGCAGCACGGCTGGGACCAAACATTGGCACACGGACCAAGCCAGACTCACCTAGGCCTGAACGTAGACAACACATTCTGCCAGGATGTGTAGCATGGGATTTCCATATTTGAGTGCTCCAATTCCAACATACTTTAATGATTTGTTAAAACCACACTGAGAACAGGCTCACCCATCAGTCAATGTGCAGACATATGTCAAGCTATGGCATTACTGCTGCAGCTCATCCACATGCACATGTGTTCAGAATTTTTACTGAACACATGTGCATGGCACTACTGTCACTACCCTGAACATAACTTACTCACATGTCCCTAATGAAAGGTGCATAACCAGCCATCTAATGATACTTCTGCATATACATCTTGTGAAAATAACTGTGGGTTTGGCAGACTTACAACCTGTAAAAGTGCCATCAAGCGAAGATTTTACAACATGCATGCTTAAAGATACAAGGCACATACTCACCCCCCTCCTTGCTGCTGTTTGGCCTTCAACTGCCCATCCAGGTCAGGGAAGACCACTGCTATGATGCGTAGCATGTGGGGGGGTAAGGGTTCAGCGCCCGCCTCTCTTGCCAGGTTGTGACAGGCCCAACTGGACCTCAGCTATCTTCTTGGCCCAGCCACGAAGGTCCTGCCACCTCTTGCGGCAATGACGGACACGTCGATATGTGACCCCCACGTCACACACCTTCCGGGCGATGGTCCTCCACATCTTCGCCTTTTCATGGGGGTTGACCTGTAAGGATGACATGGTAACAGTGCCTTAGTTCACATGCAACATGTTTCTGAGTAAGACACTTCTACACATAGGTCATGGTCAGATTGTCAAAAATGTCTAAGGGGTATGCATATGGCATCATGTGCATTAGTCCTGTGTTCAATGCCAACTCTGATCCATGAGAACAGTGATGAAATGTTTGCCCCAGTACACACACGTCTACAGCAGTGTACCTGCCCAGAACAGTTCCCTACACACTGTTAAACTTGCAAAAACCAAAATTACATTTTTGCAAATGAGATTACTAATGCTAGTAGTGAAATGGTTAATGCACATGTCCAATGGCAATGCACTGTAATCATCACTCACCTGCTCTTCTGGTTTGCCATACATCTGGCTGTGCAGTGGCAGGAGTGTGTCCAGCAGGGCCTGGTTCTCCTCCTCTGAGAAAGCTGGGGCGCTGGGCTGTGTCCGTGCCATAATAGCTACCAGAGGATGTGGTAACAGCAGCAGAGAGATGGGGAGGTGCAGGAATGATGCAGGTAGTGCAGGCAAGTGAAGTCTCTAGGGAACAGACCAACATATCTAAACAGCAGAGGCGGTCTCAAATCCATGCATCAAAAGTGATAGGTTTGCGTCGGTCGCATTTTCCGAATCGGTCCAGTGCATTACATTGTTTGCAAACGACACGCCTACCACGACGTTAAAAAAATCATCTTCGGACCACGATTGACTTTGATATATTTCTGATGGGAGGTAACCGAGTCAGTTTCCACGCGATGAAAACACGAGCCTAAACGCACGTCGCTCACCATAACAACCAACAGCCAATAGCTGTGACCGAATCGTTTCGGATGCAGATACTGCGTCCTTTGAATACTCACCCACGTCACTCACCATAACAACCAACAGCCAATGGCTGTGACCGATTCGGTTCAGATGCGGATACCGCGTCCTTTGAGTAATCGGTCGGCAGAGCAGACACTTCCGTGATTGTTGTATTTCTGTGCATTACATGTGTGGATTCCTTTTTTATTTAAATTAAATGTAGTTTTTAATGAATAAGTTTCCCTCCCATGAGGAGCTAACCTTGAGGGGCACATGACACAGTGTTTTTAGGCAAATTCCAGCATGTAGCTGGAGAAATCCAATAATCCGCATAGGATTGGTCACAGTGTCAATTACATTTTTGAGGATGTACAAGTGCATTCTTGCATTGTCACTGCATTTGGGGACTGTATGTCCCATTGTGCAATTGTAGTGATTTCAGACTGTAGATGTCTGTTGTGTAAGTAATGGCTAAAGCTGTTACCTTTGGATGAGTAGACAGTGACATTAATCTGCCTCTTCAGCTTGTTTGTGCAATGTGAATTACTAGACTATCTGTGTGTCCAAGACTTCAGTGAATGGTGTTGTTACATATATTTGCATCATCAACATTGGACATATTTGTGTATGTGATTGTATGTGTAATGTAGACATGACAACATGACAGTGTCCACACTGTGACAGTGGTGGGCCTGTTTGAGTTTGTGAGACACTGTGTATATCAGGTGTCACACATCTCTTGCATCACATGATCCGATTCTGTCTACCTATTAAACATGTAATTGTTCTCAAAAACAAAAATGTTTTCAACTTTTTGTGTGGAACTGTTGTGTATGTGATGCTTAGAGAAAGAGTAAGACCTCCGACCCTCGGTCTAGGTCCACTCTCTCCCCGCAGCTCCGCTGTGCCGTCTCTTGCCTCCAGACCCCGACCTCCTCCTTGGGAGGCTCGAGGCTGCTGCCCGCTCCAACTGGGACCAGACTGCCGGCCACCACCGTAACCTTTCTCGGCCGTTTTTTTTCTTACTTTTTTCCCTGTTGTGCCACTGTTATTGTGCCCATCTGTGTCTTGCTCTAATTTCACCACTGTTTTTATTTTTTCGTGCCTGCCTGTTCCTTTCGCCTTTCGCCAATGCTGCCCCTGTGGCCCCTCCCCCCTCGGAATTCCCCCCTCGGAATTCCCCCGCTCCCGCCGCCGGCATGCCAAAGGCAAGCCCGTCTGTGCCCGTCCGCGACCCGTCCGCGGCCAGTGCCAGGAACCCTGGACCTCCCACTACCCATCGCTACGACACCACCACCCTCCTTGCACTCAACCCTGGAAGACTTAGAGAATGCCAACAGGCCTTGCCGAACAAGACCCACGGCCAGTTCTCCTTCCTCCACTGCCGCCAGACCCTCACCGCCACCCCGGCCTCCAACACCGCCAACGCCAGCACCGGCGACACCCTAAAATGCATCCTCCTCAACGTACTCTCCATGCACAAACATGCCATGGAAATCTGTAACCTACTCGACTCTCTCTCGCCCGACATCACCTTCTTCACAGAGACCTGGACCAACGCATCCTCCGTCCCCGACATCAGCACCGCCATCCCAGACGGATACAAGATCCAGAGGAAAGACCGCCCCAACGACCCAGGAGGGGGCCTCGCCATCACCCACAAGAGCACCCTCCGCCTCACCACCTCCAGCGAAACCTTCCCCTCCACCGAACACCTGCAGTTCCAGATCCAGACCACCCCCAAAGCCACACTCCGAGGAACCCTCGTCTACAGACCCTCGACAACCCCAGCGACCCCAACTCCACTATCCTTCGTGACAACCTCGCCAGCATCAGACTTAAACAACTCGTCAACACACCGACCCACAGAGCAGGACACACCCTCGACCCCATCTTCGCGGCAGGAAACAGCGTCCAATTCAACCACACAACGCAGCCGCCATGGACCGACCACCACTGCGTACACTTCGCCATCAACAAACCCAAGGCACCCAAACCAGCCCCACGCCTACCACGAAGGAACTGGAGCAAGGTTACTGACGAGCAACTTAACTCCACCCTCACCTGAGACAACCACACCTGGGCACCCGACGCAAATGATGCAAATGGCACAGCCAGAGAACTCCACACCTGGATCTCCAACTGCGCAGACAAGCTTGCCCCGCTACGCAACCCCGACAGACAATGCCCCAGGAAAGCCGCCTGGTTTACCACTGCTCTCCAAGAAGCCAGACACACCTGCAGACGCCTGGAGAAGAACTGGAGAAACACCAAGACAACCGAAAACCACACCACCTACAAGGCCGCCATGACGGACTACCACAACCAGATCAGAGCCACCAAGAGGAACTTCATCCACAACAAAATCCTGGCCAACTCCACCAACTCCAAGGAACTTTTCAGTGTCATTCAAGAATTCACCAACACACGCAGCGAAGCCACAGACATCACCCCATCCCAAGACCTCTGCGACAAGCTTGGAACCTATTTCCACCTCAAGATCAAAAGCCTCTACGACAACTTCATCGACCATCCACCAGGTGCCACAGACGGCCCCCGACCCCCAGAAACACCAGCCAGCCCACCATCTCCAACTTGACACCGATCACAGCCGAAGACAGTGCCTCGACCATGAAAAGTATCCACTCGGGGGCCCCCACTGACCCCTGCCCCCCTCACATCTACCACAGAGCCGCGGCCACCATCGCACCCGAACTACAACGCACCATCAACACCACCTTCAAAACAGGCACCTTCCCAGACGACTGGAAACACGCAGAAGTCAGACCCCTGCTCAAGAAGCCCACAGCTGACCCCACGACCTCAAGAAATATCGGCCCATCTCGCTCCTCCCCTTCGCAGCCAAAGTTGCAGACATGATTCATTGAAGAGAACGCCATCCTCGACCCGTCCCAATCCAGATTCCGAAGCAACCACAGCACAGAGACCTCCCTACTCGCCGCCACAGATGACATCCGCACCCTACTGGACCAAGGCCACTCCGCAGCCCTCATCCTACTCGACCTATCAGCGGCCTTCGCCACCATCTCCCACCGCACACTAGTCACCAGACTACACGACGCAGGCATACAAGGAATAGCCCTGGACTGGATCCGATCATTCCTCGCCGGAAGAAGCCAAAGGATCAGACTCCCACCCTTCCTCTCCGACCTCACGAAAATCACCTGTGGAGTCCCACAGGGTTCATCACTGAGCCCCACCCTCTTCAACATCTACATGGCCCCCCTCGCAGCCATCGTCCGACAATACGGCCTCAACATCGTATCCTAATCCAATGACACCCAGCTCATCCTCTCCCTCACCAAAGACCCCACCACTGCCAAACTCAACTTCCAGAAAGGAATGCAAGACTTCGCAGTCTGGATGACCAACAGCTGCCTGAAGCTCAACGCAGAGAAGACAGAAGTCCTCATCCTCGGTTCCACCCCTTCTGCATGGGACAGCATCTGGTGGCCGAACGCCCTCGGAAGCCCACCTACCCCCTCTGACCACACCAAGAACCTCGGCATCGTACTCAACTCATCACTCACCATGAACCGACAGGTCAACGCCGTCACCTCCAGCTGCTTCAACACCCTCCGCAGCCTCCGCAAGACCTTCAAGTGGATCCCCCCTGAGTCAAGGAAGACAGTCTCCCACACACTCATCACGAGCAGACTGGACTATGGAAATGCACTCTACGCTGGCATCAACAAGTCCCTACTCCACAAACTCCAGACAATACAGAACACCACCGCCAGACTCGTCCTCGGCATCCCCCGACACAAACACATCAGCCAACACCTACGAAGTCTCCACTGGCTCCCCATGGAGAAAAGAGTCACTTTCAAAATCCTCACTCACACCTACAGATGCCTACACAACAACGGACCCAAATACCTCAACGACAGAATCAACTTCCACGTACCCAAAAGAAACCTCCGATCTTCCAACCTCGCACTGGCCAAAACCCAACGCATCCACAGAGCCAGAGCAGGCGGAAGATCCTTCTCTCACATTGCAGCCAAGACCAGGAATGAGCTACCAGCAGACATCAGATGTGCCCCCTCCCTGAACACCTTCAGGAAGACCCTCAAGACCTTGGCTCTTCAGCTAAACAAATCTGCGGACCCCCCTCAGTGCCTTGCGACCCTCACGGGTGAGTAGCGCGCTTACAATTCCCTGATTGATTGATTGATTGATTGATTGATGCTTGCTCACATTGATGATGTCAGACACTAGTGATTCGTACACTACACCATTCTAATTGCTGTGTCACCATACCTTGGTAACATGTCTGGGAAGGGTACTGATGCTGTGATATATATCTAAGGTCATCCTTGCAAATTTTAATCTGTATTTCTAATGTTCAGTAGCTTCAGTTGTGTACATATTTCATTTTCTGTTTGTCTCAATGCATGTTGCTTGGTGCATTGTGACCTGACACCAACTGTGTTTACACTCTACACTAACCCTGGGCGTAGTACTACGCTACGCTCGTGGAGCGTGCGTAGTTTGCGCTACTACGTGCTACGCGAATTGCACGTAGCACAGTGCAAAAACTCATAGCGTAGCGTGCATTTTTTGCTTGCTCGCGGTCCTCAACGTCAAGTTGGCGACCGCAAGCGAGTAAAATCAACATCCCGGTGAGACTTTTTCCTCATTCGCGATCAGCAACATCAAGTTGCCGATCGCGAGCGTGGAAAATAAACCTCCCGGCGAGATTCTCAACGTGGGGAGGTCAGGTTTCTCATTGCGAGTGGTCGCGTATGCTCGCGACTGCTCGCGATGAGAAACTACCAGTCCGCGTTGAGAAAGCTGCCGCTCGAGTACAAATCTACTCGAGCGGCAGAAAAGGACTGCTTGAACTGTGCAAGATGCCGTTTGCAATGATTGCACAGTGCGGACAAGCATCCGGCACTGTGCAATCAGTGCGAACAGCATTTCCCTACCGCACTACACAGTTCGCGTAGCTACGCGTATCTTGCGTAGTGCGAAGTGCACTTCGCGTAGCTACGCGTAGCGCTACTACGCAAACTACGCCCAGGGTTACTCTACACATAGGTACAGCAGACGACCTCCAGTGTACAGGCCCTTTCCAGACCTACAGACCATGGAAGAACGTGACACCATCAGGAAGTACCGATTCACCAGGCCAATAATTGAACTGTTGTCAGAGCAGTTGTCACCTCATCTGCAGCCTGGTTGTACATATCCAACTGCACTGACACCCAAAGTGAAAGTCATGGCAGCTTTACATTTTTTTGCCACTGGTACTTTCCAATACACAGTGGCCACTTCTGGTGGTATGTCACAAACCATGTTCAGCCGTGTCCTTCATGATGTTTTGGAGGCATTGCTCCATTACCTGGAACAGTACATAAAGTTCCCAAAACTTGGAGATTTGTCAGACATCAAGGCACAATTTTATGCATTGGGACAGATACCCCATATAATTGGCTCAATTGATGGCACCCACGTTGCATTGGTCCCTCCACAAGCAAATGAGGTTGTGTATCGCAACTGCAAACATTACCACTCCTTTAATGTCCAGGTGGTATGTTTGGCTGACATGTCCATGTCCCACATCTGTGCCCATTTTCCAGGATCGACACATGATGCATATATCATGAGGAACAGTGGCGTCCCCCGTTTGATGTCTCAGCTACAACCTGACCATGCCTGGCTTGTTGGTAGGTGATGTGGCCTGTGTGTTGTGGTGTACATTGTTGTATGTCAGATAGTGGTCTGTTGTCAGACAACTGAATCTTTTTTCTGTGTTAAATGTAGGAGACTCTGGATACCCCAACCAGCCTTGGTTATTGATACCACTCCGTAACCCAGTCACACCGGCAGAAGTCTGGTTTAATGAGGCCCATGGTAGGAGTTGGCGAGTCATTGACCAAACTTTTGGCCTCCTGAAGACAAGATTACGCTGTCTGGATCGGACGGGAGGAGCCCTCCAATATGCCCCATTGAAGGTGTGCAAGATCATCCCTGCTTGCTGCTTACTCCACAACCTGGCTATACGGAGGGAAATACCTCTCATACAGGATGATGGAGACCAGCAGCCACCAGCGAGGGCGGATCCTGGACTGGGACATGATGACAGTGGGGATGATGATGATGGCATGGATTTGAGACAACAGCTTATCCACAACTTCTTCACATGAGTGTGCGCTTGCAATGAGAGGAGGTAAATAACCCCAACTGTTTGCTGTTGTGTTGCTGGTGGACAATGTGTATGTATGTTTGTGAGTGTATGAAAATTGTCATTATGTTTGTTGTATGATAAGTTTTTTAAAGGGGTAAATTAACATGCTCAGTGTTACCGTGAATCCTAGCTCATGTCCACCCTGTAAATCTTGTGCTTCAGATGACATTGTTTGCAAAATGAAATGCCATAGTCCTGTGGCCTGACTCTGTTCTATGTTTCTCCTTACCAGGGTACGTTCCCATGTCAACTGCAGAATTGTGACCTCACAAGATCCCTTAGCCGTGACATACTCCAACATTGATCTGCTGTGGAAATCCCTGGCACGCACATTGTTTTGAACTGATGGTCATTTTTCTGTACTTGTGAGCATTTTGTAACTGTGCGATGTGAATTGACATTGTGTTGATGCACCAGGTTATATCTGGAGAATAAAACTGTGCTCAACATTGTGGTGTGCCGTGTCTGTTTTCACACATCCAAAGATTATTCTGATACAACACATGCTCCATGATGGAATAGTTTTCTGACAATGATTGTTGATTGTGCTTGCATATGGTGCTAGTATTTTTGGCTATGGACTTGCTTTGCATCTGTTCCATGTCCTACGGGTTGTGTGATAACCTGGTTGGGTCTATCTGTCATGCTGTGACAAGGTACATTTACTCACAAGCCAGTAGTTCACATTTTTGAAGTGATGTGTAACCAATGTTGTTGACACTTTCTTCTGTGTGATTTTGTGCTACATTGCAATTTGTACATTTGTAATTCAAAGTCACAACATGAGCAAGTTTTTTTTGCAAATTGATTTATTGTAGTGCATGATGTGATGAAATCAGTACACACCATGGTGGAGTGCTCAACAAAAAAACAGAAAACAAAGTGCAGATAGGAGTAGGCAGTGTTTGTAGATGAAATATTCCAAAGCAGATCCACAGTTATTTGAGTCCATAGTCCAACTTAGACCCTCCAGCCAATGTGGGACAGTTGAATGATAGTCAACAAAGGGAACGCTTGGCACACAATGGAGGATATCAGGAGCAGGTAGTCACTTCCTGTGGGTGATGCATATCCATCTGCCTCTCACCGTTTCTTCTTCGGACGACCAACTCCACGTTTTTCCAGGGGACCCTCAGGTGCAGGCAGCGGCGGTGCAGGGTGGTCTCCATCAGAGTCCACATCCCTCACTGTGGCTGGTGCAGATGTTGTTGCAATGGATGTTGAGGGCAAACAGGGAGGTGTGGACATGGTGGCATTCTGTCGGAGGCAGGTGACAATGTCCCTGTGCACCGCAATCATGTCATCAATTTTTTTCCATGAACCTGTGCTGTTTGTTTTTTTGGGCTGCCTGCTGCTGTTGGATGGTCCGGAGGATCCCAACGACCTGGCACATTTCTCCTTGTGAATCCCCATAAGCATGGAGGATTCTGGAGAGGTTTTGGGTCTACTCATCAGCAGCACCAACTGCATGATGGTGCCCATCCCCACGGCCCTTCCCACCACCCCTACCCACCTGAACAGGACCAGTTGCTGCTGGCACAGCAAACACAGAGTCTCCTTCCTTGCTGATTTGTTGACAGTGGTGTTGTTGTCCGGCAACTCCAGAGTGCCCTGTGTTGCTGTGCTGTTGGCTCTTGCTGCTGTGTCGGGTGGGTAGGGGTCAGCTGTGTGTTGTCTGCTGAGGCGTGAGTGGTTGCAGAGGATCCAGATCTTGCCCCCGCTGGTGCTGTGGGGTGACCCAAACCAGATGGGCCAGGTCGTTCCTTGTTGTCCGAAGATGGGTGTGAGACATCAACGCCAGAGAGCTCCTGTTCAACCAGAGTCTGGGCTTGGCTGTCCTGGATGGATCCAGTGGTGTCCCCAGCTAGCCCTGTGGGTACAAACATAACACAATGACTGGTGTGAATGCCCACTGCCCCTCAAATCATACACATTACATAGTCTACTGAACCGAATGATGATTTGATGTGTATAGATTTGCCTCCTTCATCCATGATGCTGACCTTTTTTTTTATAAACTATGTTTTTCTGACAAATGGGGGATTATTGGACATGTCAAGCTATGTGTATAAATGGGCATGTTGTGTTTAGTTCACATTACATGTCCAAAGGCATTGAGTGGTTCCTGACACCCTGTGAATGACACAGGTGGGTTTGCTTAAATTTCACAGTGATATACATACTCTTTCTCTCCCTATGTAGGTATCATTTTTGGCCTGTGTAATGGGATTATTGCATGTCTTTAGCAGTCACATTGGTGTGGCTGCCTACACACTCACATTCTGTTGACTGACCCAGAAGGTTGTGGAAATGTAGTGAGTGAGGTGCTTCTTGTTCTCATCTCATTGTACACATGTGACGGGCTGTGAGTAGCAAAATGTGTGATTGCTTAGCTTTGTGCCTACACAGATCATGTATTTTGTACATTCACTCCATGGTCAGATGAGTTCACAGACTCTGCATTTTGCCATTTTGTGGCAAAGAACTATGTTAAACTGAGGTTTGAGTGCTTGTGCTGTGATTGTGAAACTTACACCCCTCCTCCCACCTAGCCTCACCAGGCCACCAGGAAGAGTGTTGTCCCGAAAATGTTGGTATGTGCACTTGCAAGATATTTCTCACTGGTGGCTGGTGTTTGTAGCACATATGCAAATGTGGCAGTTGTGATAGGTTTAGACAGCAGTCCCCATTGTCTGCCATCTTGATAGTACAAATGAACAGACTGTGAGGTATACATGGCTCCAGATGAAGTGGTTGCGCTGTGTGTGTAGGAGTGTTTGCTATTCTTCCAACTCTCATCAGGCCCAGTCCTACATACTCCTTCCTGCCCAGCGCAAATAGGCCAACAGGACATAAGCTTACCTAACAGTGTGTCAGAATGTCCCTGCCGGCTGTCTGACACTGGGAACTGGTGTCTGACTTTAATACAACTCCCCTCATGGCCTTCTGTTCAAAACATCAGTCCCCAGTCTCTGTCATTTTATTGTTACATGTCCACTCAATGTCAGGTAACCATGGTTCATAGTGGTCTTGTATGGCTGGGTGGGAAGAGGAGTGTTTGCAATGGCCAGTACTACGATCAGGCCATGTACTACACACACTCTTTCCATCGTGCAAAAACAACACCCCTGAAGCTATGCTTTCCTGAGAGTGAGTGGATATGTACTGACAAAGATGGCTGACACTGGTTCCTGATGTTTTGAACACAAGTCACTGTTGGGTTTTGTGGAAAAGTCAGACACCAGGACTCAGTGTCATGCATCCTGCTAGTAAATTCCAAAACACTGTGGTCAATCTTAGTTCCTGTTGGTCTGTTTATGATGTTTGGGAAGGTGTATCTTGGACAGTGCCTGATGTGAGTCGTAGCCTTTCCAAATACTCCACCTCCCATACATCCCAGCTAAGTCCTCTGTGACTATGGCTAACTGGCAGTGAGGTCAAGTGTACTAGCAAGGATGCTTACACTGGTGCATGGTGTTAAACTTGAATCCAAATCCCAAAAATGCCTTGTGCCCTAATCACCATGTACCAGTGTCAGGCATCTTGCTAGTGCACTTCCATTCACTATCAGGTAGGCATAGACCCAGATGAAGTGGTCATTCTGGGTGGGTGTAGGAGCGTTTGCCATTACTCCAACTCCCACCAAGCTCTGTCCTTCACACACTCCTCCCACCCAGAGACAACTGAACACATGTCAGAATGGGTTCCTGACAGTGATTGGAAATATATTTACTTGCTGTGTGACACTTGTGCCTGGTTTGTGATTTGGCCACACATCCCAACAGTGCCTTGTGGTCCACACAGCAGTCCACAGTGTCGTCCTATCGTACCAGTACATATCCACTTACAGTCAGGTATGCTTAGTTCCAGGTGTGCTGTTTGTGCTGGGTGGATAGAGTGTGTAGGACACGGCCTGCTGGGAGATGTAGTCAGGGCTCACACTCCTCTAACCACCCATCCTAAACAGCTCACCAGGAACCATGCTTGCCTGACAGTGAGTGGAAATGTACTTACAAAATGGCTGACACTGGTGCCTCTTGTCTGACTTGACTGCAACACCATACAGCAGTGTCAGCCACCTTGCCAGTACACTTGCCCTCACTGTGAGGTAAGTATAGGCCCAGAGTAGTTAGCATGGCTGGGTGTGAGGATGAATATTTTCAATGGCTGCAAGTCACATCAGGCCTTGTCCCACATACACCTTCCCACCCATCAGCAAAAGCCTACCTGAAACTCAACTTCCCTGGCAGTAAGTGTCAATGTACTTGCATGATGTCTGTCACTGATGACTGGTGCCTATTTATCCACAACTGCGGCAGGGCGTAGTTGTCCAGACACCAGTCACCAGTGTCAGTCATTTTGTCAATACAGAAAGGGGTGGGAGCACACTGCTTCACCTCCCAGCACAGTTGGCCCCTTAGCATTATGGTAAATGCAGTTCATGGTACATGCTTATTTGAATATTTACTTGAGTATTCCACCAAAGTTGGTGCAGGTTAGTGCTGTAAATCTCTAGACACGTGTTTCTGGATATCATCCACCATCAGTAGAGATAAAAACAAATTTAATCTGGGGTTGCTGAGCAGGCTGCCACAATCCTTTCAATTCTCAGTACCTCTCACAGGCGCACAGGTGCATCTCCACAAGCTCGTCAGCTCAATAGCTCAAGGGAGCCTTTTCAAACAGAAAGGGGTGGGAGCACACTGCTTCACCTCCCAGCACAGTTCGCCCCTTAGCATTATGGTAAATGCAGTTCACACACCTTCCTACCCATTCTAAATATCTTATCTGTGACTCTGCTTTCCTGACAGTGAGTGACAATGTGCTGCCAAGAAATCTGACACTGGTGACTGGTGTCTGATTTGTCCCCAACTCACCAACAGTGCCTTGAGCTCCAAACAGCAGTCTGCAGTGCCAGTCATCTTGCCAGTACATTCTCATTGACTGTCAGTGAAGCTCTGTTCTATGTGGGCTTGCGTGTCTAGGTGTGAGGGTGAGTGTTTGCCCTGACTTCAACTCCCATCATGCCCTGTCATCCACACACCTTCCCAGCCAGACCAAACGGCAGACCTGGAACTATGCAGTCCCTGACAGTGAAAGGAAATGTGCTGGCAAGATGGCTGACACTGGCGGCTGGTGTTTGGAGCACAAGGCCAATATGTGATTACTAGTCAGCTCTGACACCAGGCACCAGTGTCAGACATGTTGTGAGTACACTACCCCTCATTGTCTGATCACCACTCTATCTGGTGTGCTGTTGGAGCTGTTTGTGAAGGTGGGTGTGGTCACATGCCTGATGGGACATGAAATGAAATGAAAAATACATTTATATAGCGCATGGCTACCCGGGAGCATCCCAGCGCTGGGCCGAACACGAGAGAGGAAGTGGAACTTACGGGAACAGAAGTGTCTTTAGTTGTTTTCGAAAGACAAGATGACTGACTGGGTTCCCTGCGAAGACATGTAGTCGCAGCAAACACTCTTCCTCACACACAGCCCAAACAGACCCACAGGAACTATGCATCCCTCACAGTGAGTGGGAATGTCCTAGCAAGATGTCTGACACTGCTGCATGGTGTCTGGAGCACAAGGCCTTGATGGGAGTTGTAGTCCATTCAAACTACATGCACCAGTGTCAGACATCTTGATAGTAGACTTCCATTCACTGTCAGGTAGCCATAGGCCCAGATGAGCTGTTTGGGCAGTGTGGGACGAGGATTGTTTCCATTGACTACATCTCCCATCAAGCTCTGTCATACACATACCTTCCCACCCAGCACAACCATGCCACCAGGAAAAGTGGTGT
Source organism: Calotriton arnoldi (assembly GCA_963921515.1). Lineage (NCBI taxonomy): Eukaryota > Metazoa > Chordata > Amphibia > Caudata > Salamandridae > Calotriton > Calotriton arnoldi. The sequence continues at coordinate 102,740 of CAWUFW010020954.1, forward strand.
CCGGACAATTAGGGCAAGTGTACTTGTAAGATGTCTGACACTTGTGCATGGTATCAGAGTTGACCACAACTTCCATCAGTTCCTTGTGCTACTCACACAAGTCACCAGTGTCAGCCATCTTGCCAGTAGATTTCCAATCACCATCAGGGACATCATAGTCCCAGGTGGGCTGATTGGGCTGTGTGTGAGGGTGTTTGTGGTACAGGGCCTGATGGGAGATGTAGTCAGTGCAAACACTCCTCCTCCCACACTGCCCTAACAGCTCATCTGGGCCTCTGGCTAACTGACAGTGGATGTAATTCTACTCTCAATATGTCTGACACTGGTGCCTGTTGTTGACTTGACCACAACTCCCATCAGTTCCTTGTGCTCCTCACACTAGTCCCCAGGGTCAGCGATCTTGCTAGTACTTTTCTGCTCACTGTGAGGGATGCATGTTTCCAATGGGTCTGTTTGGGCTGTATGTGAGGAGGAGTGTTTGCTGCGACTACAAGTCCCGTGGGGCCTGTGCCCAGACCCACCTTCCCAGCCATCCCAAACAGCCTACCTGTGAATCAGCTTTCCTGTGAGTGAGTGGAAAAGTACCGGCAAGATGTCTGACACTGGTGCATTATGTTTGATTTGACTACAACTCCCATGTAGGCCTTATGCTCTAGACACCATGCAGCAGGGTCAGCAATCTTGCTAGTACTTTTCCGCTCACTGTGAGGGATGCATGGTTCCAGTGGGTCTGTATGGGCTGTATGTGAGTAGGAGTGTTTGCTGTGACTGCAAGTCCCATAGGGCCTGTGCCCAGACCCATCTCCCCAGCCATCCCAAACAGCCTACCTGTGACTCAGCTTTTCTGTGAGTGAGTGGGAAAGTACTGGAAAGATGTCTGACACTGGTGCATGTTGTTTGGAGCACAAGGCCTTAGTGTGAGTTTGTGAGAAGTATGTACATGGTAATAGTTTGGTGCATTTTCAATTTCATTGCAGGTATATTTGTTATCAACCTGACATACACATCACATGCTCTTTGACTCTGGTATATTTTCAATGTTTAAACAGTCATTTGATTAACTTTATCCTTTACAGTGATGTCTCTAGGGGTGTAATTGGTAACTCATTTTAATGTGGAATGTGTACCTACCAGTCTCTGGTGCTTCTGTGAGTCCATGGACGCTCTCCGGCAGAATGATGGCACGCACTATCTCCTCCCAGGAAGTGAAGTGGACAGGTTGTGCAGGAGGGCCACCGCCAGTCTGCTGGCTTTGGGTTTGTTCCCTGCCCAGCAGTTTCTTGACCCTCCTTTGCACATCGTAGTACCTGTTCCTGATATCATCCATTGTGCGCATCCAAGGTGCTTCAGCATTCACCTTGTTGACTATCCTCTCCCACATACTATTTCACTGGGACTGGGGGGTCTGTTGGACTTGGTTCCCAAATACCTTTGGCTCTACTCTGACTATTTCATCTACAACACTTCCAACTCCTTATCTGTAAAACGTGGCTGTTTCCTTTTGGCCAAGGTGAGGATGAAGGCTAGGGTGAGTGTGAGTATGAAGGTGAGGGTAAGTGTGAATATGAAAAAGGGTGTGTGTTTGTGAGAACTTGTATGAAATAAAACCTGTTCAAGTTGTGTGGTATGTGAAGTGTGAGTGTGTGAGGCAGAGAGGCAGAGAGCATGGAATGTGTGGTGTTGGCTCCTTGGACCTATTAGAAGTTGTAGCAAAGGATCATGGTCATGGTGTTGGCCCTTTATATAGGTTGATTTGTGGGTGTGGCTTAATTTCTTTTTTTATTTGGTGTTGCCAATGGTTGTTTTGACTGTTTTGGACTATTCCCCCTTGACATTTGATACACAGACCGACACGGTTCTGGAACTGCGTCAGATGCATCGTCATCTGCTCGCGGGTTAAACCGAGTCTGATTCGTAACAGGAATGTTATTCTTGAGTGTTTCCAAACGAGTCAGTCGCATCGGGCCAGTTTCCTGACGGTTCCGTCGGACGGATTGCGTTCCGTATGACTCATTTGGAGTTTAACATGCAATGGATCGTACTCCATTGGAAGGCTTGCGGGCGAACCGGTCGGAAAGCATTACGGAACCTATTCGGTTGGAATGCTTTCCAAACCAGATCGGAATCGACCCCTTTGTGTGCATTTGGTGTATGTTTTTGTTAATTGTCCTGTAAAGTGTTGGGTGTCTGTCTATGAATTCCCAGGAGTTGGGTACTTTCCTCTGACTGGTCTGCAACTACCTGCTGAAAATGTTGGAATTTTGGGGCTGTGTGATACAGGGCTACTGTGTCAAGGTCCAGAAACAGAGGTGGGAGAGCATCAGGCAACAGATGCTCCGAATACATGGCGTGGACAGTGAGACCCCACAACTGAAGCATGGCGGGGCAGATGTGGTGGGCAGGGAGGCCAATCACCTACAGTTCATGGGCATTGAAGTTGGTGGAAGAACATGTAAGTACACATACTGATTCTGCCATCTAATGTTTCTCATGTGACCATTGTTTCTCTTAGGGACCATTAAGTATGGCTCACAATAAGGTTTAGTGAAAATTTTGCTTGCCCACATGCAAAATGGGCAAATGCCATGCATATAGTGAAGGAACAATATGTGCATCAGCACCTTCTGTGACACAGTGTGGGCCACACTGTTGTCACTATTACCATAGGTGAGAGAAATGAGTCACTGGAAAGCATGGAGTTGATTTGCATTGCCATAGCCTGTGTAGAAAATTCATGTGATTACATGGCTGGTAGTGCAAATGTGCTCCAAAGCTGCTATTTCCTCTGCAGGGATTTGCCCTGTCCAGTTCTGATGGTTCAATACAGTACCTATGTCATACATAAAGGGGCTTATTTACAATGGCCCTTTCACAGCTGTCATTTCCCTTCTTACAATGTTTTAATATATACTGCGGATGTGCTAGAGCCTTGTGAAGGAGTACCATATCGATGTGCCATTGATACTTCTTGGCATACTTCCCCTGAGTTGGCTATCATCTAGGATGTCTGCCATGGTTTCCACTGTTTAGCTCACCTATAACTGTAATTTGTTTTGATGGGCTTAGAAATGCATGGAATATAAGATTACAATGACATGCACTCAGCAGCACTGAGAGGTAGAGTACACAAGTTTCTTAGTGGACCAGTATGCATGAATTGAGATGTTTGTAACATACTTATTTACTGGTGTATGTTTTACAGAGGGGCTCTGGATACCATCACTTTACTGGGTATAGAATGTGAATTGTGTAGGTGCACAGCATCATCCAAGTCAGCTACCTTTATGTAGGTAGGTAGTGATGCCACTCAGCACGAGGTTGTGCTAAATGGCCAACAGGTGCATGTATAAGAGATTTACATGTATGTTTGACTCAGCCATCCTTACCAATGTGTATCATCCAGGCAAGTGAAGTGTACCATCTGAACACTTACAACCTTGCATATAGCATATGAGCTGCTCATCATATATGTGTAAAAAGTTTAATGATGTGCTTTACTTGTTATGTCTTGTATCTGGACCAGATGCTTACACAGACCCTGAGACTACCAACTTCAGCAACCCGAACTTCACTGGTGAGTGCCTTCATCTGTGCAATAAGTGTGGTGCATGTGTTGGAAATTGCCAGATTCATTGTGCATCATTCTCACAATTGAACTTCTTGAAGGTGACGAATAGGCCATGGAACGTTGTGGGTATGAGTTGCATGTCTATCAGCTTCAGACTAGTGTTGAGGAGTACAGTGTGCCTATCTAGAAATGACAACATGAAAATTGTGCAAGAGGGGAGCCATAATCCCAGTGTCAGACAATGCTAATGTATGAGGTAGTGGATGCACAATAGATCATGAATTGGGTATGCATGCTACAGTATGCATGTCATTTGCACGTGCCATGATATTGTGTACATATATTCAGTGCTGGCTTGAGCCACCGTAGAGTTGCTACAGGTCAAACATGATAATGTTCATATGCCACTGTAGGATATGAAGTACTTTTCCGGCATCCATTGTTACATGTCATATCTACCAAGTTAACTACATAGGTAGCAATGTGTCCTGATATGGCTCCTTGCCTTATCAATTACAAATGTTGTGAGGCAAAACATGTGCTGTCGAGACCTGACACATCTGAAAGTGTTAAATGCCTATGGCATAAAGGCCATTGCAGGATGCACAAGGTACCCTAATACACATTGAATGTGAAAATGTGTACCATTCCATGGGTATCAAAAATGCATGTTTCCAAACATACTCTGTACTGAAATGGCCATATTTAGATCTGCCAACGGTGTTGATATTGCACTGTCTAACACATGGGTTACCTTTGCAATAATGCCCATCAACATCAGATATGCTAGGTCTAGACATGTGTATATTGACTCAAAGCAGAAAGGTGTATATAGGGTGTAGGGGCAACAAACTTAAGTGTCATGTAAATTATGAGAGTTCATGATGTTAATACCGGTTCCTAGTCAGCGTATGACTGGCATTTATTTTCATTATTTCAACAGACAACATGACCCCTGATGAGCTGAGAAATTTCAATAAGCATAAGTTGTGCTACCACCACATCAAGCAGGTTGCTAAATCCTACAGGGCCATGAAGCGATGCATGATACTGCGCAGTGGCTACGGAATAACTTTTTGCAATTCAACTCGGATAAGACCGAAATTTTACACTGTGCAGTTGGGAAGGTTCCTCTGCCTCTCCCTCACAACTTTTGGCCCCTTGTAACATCTACTCCTCTGGTTCCGACTAAGACGGCGCAAAATCTGGGAGTTACGTTCAGCGCTAACCTGTCTTTGGAGACGCAAGTGAATAAAACTGTGGGGAGCTGTTTTGGTCTTATCAGAGCACTGAGAAAGATCCTCCCGCTGCTTCCAAGTTCGGCCAGAGCCTTAACCCCTTCGATGCTTATGACGAGCTGGACTCGTCATGGCACACAGTGGTCGTGTGCTCATGACGAGTCCAGCTCGTCATAAGACCACCCACGGGGGAAGCGCTGGCGCTCCCCGTGGGAATCCGATCGTCGTTTTTTTGGGGGAAGGCAGGAGAAGGGCTTCCCTGCCTCCCCTGCCCCCCTCCAATGACGCCAGCGCGCGAGGCGCGCTGACGTCATTGGGGTTTCCTTTGTTCCGCGACGCGCTGGAAGCCATTTGCTTCCAGCGCGTCGGGGAATAAGGTTAATTTTGTCTCCGGGGAGGGGGATTTCAAACAGAAGAGGCATCGAGGGAAAGGAAAACCCTTTCCTTTCCCTCGATGCCTCTTTTGTGCATTCCTGCTGCACGATCATGCAATCGTGCAGCAGGAATGCCCACTAGACACCAGGGAATTAAAAAAAAAAATGAAAATACTGTTTTGGGGAGCGGCCCCTTGGGCAAGGGTCGCTCCCCTTTTGGGGGCCATATGTTTTTGGTGCTCTGCCCCCCTGGGTGGGGGGCAGTTTTTTTTATATAGTGCGGGGCTTTACCCGAAGGTGTCAGAGCGCTTCACAATAGGAACAGTAACATTACATGAGGAGAAGGTTACAAGTGAGCATAATACAAAAGCAAGCATTACATTACATGAGGAAAAAGTGACAATTGTGCATGATACATGAGATACAAAATACAAATAGAGGTATAATACTGCAATAAGTGGCAGTCCCTCAGAACACACTGGGAAGGCACTTCTATAGGCATGGAGTACAGAATTTCCTATAGTGGAAGAACTTCCTTGAGGGAGTAGAGAGGGCGTGAATTAAACAGGAGACTTAAAATGAAGGGTACACAAATCCAGCACGGCACGCAAGGGTGAGGAATGTACAGGAAAAAGTACAAATTTACAATGAAGAGCAAACTTCCTAGAGGGGGCTGAGAGTGAAAGTATTAGTTCTTAAAGTGTCTTTGGAAGAGAAGAGATTTGAGGTCAGCTTTGAAGATCCGGGTAGAGGAGGTGGCACGGAGCAATGGGGGAAGCGAGTTCCAGATTCTCACCGCATTGCCTGAGAAGGATTGCGCCATCGATCTTTCCCTTTTGAAGACGGGGGGCTCAAGCAGAAGCTTTTCCGCATTGCGAGAAGGGCGAGAGCCACCGGACAATTTCAATTTATTCGCCAGGTAACGAGGGGAGGACGTGTGTAAGGCTTTGTGTGTGATGCAGGCAGTTTTGTAAATAGATCTTGCCTCGATCAGAAGCCATCGAAGAGAGGACAGGATAGGAGTGACGTGATCGCTTCGTTTAGACCCTGAAATGAAGCGAGCTGCTGAATGGAGGATGGATTTGAGAGGGGAGAGGTGGGATTTGGGTAGGCCCGTCAGAAGAGAATTGCAATAATCCAGTCTTGAGAGAACCAGAGATTGTACCAAGGTTTTTAAGTCTTTCTCCAGGAAGAACCGACGGATCCCCCATAGAAGGCGCAACTGGTAACGTGCGTTCTTAGCAGTAGAGTTGATGTGGGAGAATAGGTTGAGTCTTTTGTCAAGAATGACACCTAGGGATTTAGCGCTGTCGACAATGATGGGTTTGTTGTTGAGTAGGTTCAGCTGATCCATCCAAGATTGAACAGGAGGAGGTGAGAGAGAGGTAGAGAGGAGGAGGAATTCAGTTTTGGCGGGATTCAGAATGAGTTGGTGAGCTAACATCCAGTTGTGAATAGAGTTGAGAGTAGAGTTGAGTAGTGAGAGATCGTGTGCGGAAGATAAAGGTATCTTCCCACTAGTCCACCAGACATTTATTTGTGGAGAGTGACCCCTTGGGTGGCAGAATAGCAGTATGTTTTTAGGCCCATATGCCCCCAAGGAGGGCAGAAGCCACTAGACACCAGGGTTTTTTAAATTTTTGTGTTGGGGAGTGGCCAAAAGGGCAAGGGTTGTTCCCCTTTTACGGGGGTGAATATTTTATTTATACTCTTTGGCCCACCTACCCCTTAGCTTGGCTGGTGGATTGTGTGTGGACTGGTGCATTATTTGCATATGTGATTGTAATGTTTTTTTTCTCCTTTTTATTCTAGTGTAAAGCTTTTGATTCCTGTTTGCGGTTTCGGCAGTGGTTGTTCTGCAGTTTTGCGTAATTGCATTTATTTGGTAAGAAAAATATTTTTGTTGTGTGTACTCCAAATGAGTATTATTGTCCTGCATGAATGAATTTTTTTGTAAGTGGTGTCATAATGGCAGCATATTTGTTAGTGTTCAGAGCATGAAATTCTTTGCGATGTTTTGCATTGTCTTATGTGTAATTTTTTTTTCTTCTTTTTAGTGGGATATTGTTGATCCTTACTGTGTCTGTGCAGAGTAGGTGGTGGTGAGTCTAGCTGCTTCTGTCACGTGAGTGGTATAGTGTTGGAGTATATAGGTCTTTGTGATAAAGCTACATTTTGTTTATTTCTTTTTTTTTACAAAGGGTTTGTTGTTGTTGACTTGTTTGACAAGTAACCTTTATTAGTAAGCATTATGGCTAGCCGTAGAATGACTGCTCAGCAGGTGGTTGGTTTGCTTCTTGAATCTTCCTCTGAGCAGGATTATGAGACTGACAGTGCGTCTGAGGGAGAGGAGGGAGGGGAAGATTCAGGCAGTGAGTTTTCTCTCACATGGAATCATCGGATGATGAAGGTACTCTCAGTGCAGATGAAGTGCCTGTTTTAGAGGAGGATACTACTGTGCCGATGGTGCAAGAGGCATCTGGATTGCAGCCTGGGGCTGCTAGGCTTCCTACTGGAAGTGCTGGACTCTGGGTTGATCCAAACATGGTGCAGCCGGTGTTGCCTGCCTTTAGTGGTTATGCAGGGTGTAGAGTGGATTGTGAACATTATTTGCCTATACAGTATTTTCAGTTGTTTATGGATGATGTATTTTTGGGTGAGATTGTTGAGCAGACTAATTTGTATGCTGAACAGTTTTTGAGGGACAACAGTGCCAGACTTAGGCCCCATTCTAGAGCTACCCGGTGGAGTCCCACAAATCTGGAGGAGATGAAGAAGTTTTTGGGTTTGACTTTTTTGATGGGTTTGATAAGGAAGCCGTCCATGGGTTCATATTGGTCTACCAGTCCCTTGATGGCAACAGCCATATTTCCTGCAGTTATGACTCGTGATCGGTATTTACTTTTGCTTTGGATGCTGCATTTTGTTGATAATGGTTTGGCGTTGCCACGAGATCACCCTGAATGTGACCGTCTTTTTAAGATTCGGCCTGTTCTTGATCACTTTGTAGATCTATTTTCAGAGATCTATACTCCAGGGAAAGAAATATCTATTGATGAGTCTTTGGTCCTGTTCAAGGGCCGTTTGGTTTTTAGGCAGTACATTCCTAGCAAGAGGGCACGCTATGGAATTAAGCTGTATATGTTGTCTGAGAGTAGGACAGGATATGTTTTTAATTTGCGTGTGTACACTGGTAGGGATTCCACTATTGACCCCCTGGTTGTCCGTCCACTTTTGGAGTTTCAGAGAAAATTGTGTGGGATCTTGCTAGAGGACTGTTTAACAGAGGCCACCATTTGTACCTTGATAACTTCTACACTGCTGTGCAATTGTTTAACGAATTGTTCAAAGTGGACACTTTTGCTTGTGGCACAATCCGCTCTAACCGTAAAGGTTATCCAAAAGAGCTTGTTTGCAAAAAACTTCAGAGGGGACAGTGCAGTTCCTTGCGTAGTGATGAACTACTAGCTGTGAAATTTGTGGACAGGAGGGATGTGTACATGCTGACTACCATCCATGATGAGAATACTTCACCTGTGGCTGTTTGGGGTCAGATTGCTGAAGTGCGCAAACCTGTGTGCATTTTAGACTACAATAAGCACATGGGTGGTGTTGATAGAGTAGATCAGAGGTTGGAACCTTACACTGCTATTCGTAAGGCTTACATTTGGTATAAGAAGTTGGCCATCCATCTCTTCAATTTAGCAACTTCCAATGCTTTTGTTGTGTTCAAGGAGTGTTCTCCTGCGTCAAAGTTGACTTTTGTTCAGTTTCAGCAGTCTGTCATAGGCAGCCTTGTTGTTGTGGAACAGGCAAGTGTTCCTAGAGTTGGAGTGGTGGAGGATGTGGCTCGATTGAAAGATCGCCACTTTCCTGATCACATTCCTCCTACACCCTCAAAAGACTTTCCCACTAGGAGATGTAGAGTCTGTTGGCGAAGAGGTACGCGGAAGGAGACTCGTATGTACTGCCCTGAGTGTCCTTCTAACCTTGGGCTGTGTGTGCCTGCTTGTTATAGAGCATACCACAAGCAAAAGAATTATTGGGAGCAACCATGAGTGGTAAAGTGAACTGCCTGGTCTGTAATGTTTAAGAATTGTTGTTCTGTTTCAAGGTTGGCATTAGTGCAATGTATTTAGTTTCTGATTTTGTGTTAGTAGATTTGTATCTATTTGCAATTTGTTTGTGTTTTCTTTTTTGTATAAAAAAATCCTAAATGTGATGGTGGTGTGTGTAGGCTGGTGCTTGGCTGGCGGTGTGCGTGGAGTGGCGCTTGGCTGGCGGTGTGCGTGGAGTGGCGCTTGGCTGGCGGTGTGCGTGGAGTGGCTCTTGGCTGGCGGTGTGCGTGGAGTGGCGCTTGGCTGGCGGTGTGCGTGGAATGGCGCTTGGCTGGCGGTGTGCGTGGAGTGGCGCTTGGCTGGCGGTGTGCGTGGAGTGGCGCTTGGCTGGTGGTGTGCGTGGAGTGGCTCTTGGCTGGCGGTGTGTGTGGAGTGGCGCTTGGCTGGCGGTGTGCGTGGAGTGGCGCTAGGCTGGCGGTGTGCGTGGAGTGGTGCTTGGCTGGCGGTGTGCGTGGAGTGGCGCTTGGCTGGCGGTGTGCATGGAGTGGCGCTTGGCTGGCGGTGTGCGTGTAGTGGCGCTTGGCTGGCGGTGTGCGTGGAGTGGCGCTTGGCTGGCGGTGTGCGTGGACTGGCGCTCGGCTGACGGTGTGTGAGTAGTGACTTGCTGCTGGTCACTACACACACTGCTAGCCGAGCGACACTCCACGCAATCCATCAGCTTGTGTGGTTGCTGTGTTAGGAATGTGGGCGTGTGAAAGTGATGGGCCCTTGAATGGCGCTGTCTGCTGGTGTGAGTGTTGTAATGTGATGTGCCCGCGGCTGGTGGTGTGAATGGTTTTGTATGTGTCACACGTATGAAAGGTGTATGAATGGCCTGTAAAGAGGTTGGTGCCTTGTCATGGCTTTACAGCTCACAAGCTGTGAGTCAATGGTTCAGTTTCTCGTCCTTTCAATTATTAACAGTGCATTTCATTTTTGTGAAATCACTTGTTAATACAATTGTATATACTGAACCATCACTCACCCTCGTGCCAAATCCAACCAGTATGTGTGTGTGCTTGAGGATTAGATGGCTGTGCAGTAATATTCTTTTTTTGTCTTTCTCAAGCAGGGTGTACCTTGTCCCTTTTTGTGAATGTTGTAATGTGTTTGTTTCGTGCCTGGTGGTGTGAATGGTCTTGTGTGTATCACGTATGAAAGGTGTGTGAATGACCTGTAAAGCGGTTGGGGCCTTGACGTGGCTTTACAGCTCACGAGCTGCGAGTCACTGGTTCAGTTTTTATCCTTTCAATTATTGACAGTGCATTTCATTTTTGTGAAATCTCTTGTTAATAAAATTGTATATACTGAACCATCACTTGCCCTCGTGCCAAATCCAACCAGTATGTGTGTGTGCTTGAGGAATAGATGGCTGTGCAGTAATCTTTGTGTTTTTAGTCTGTCTGCCAAGGTGTACATTCCGTCTAAGAATAACCTACCAACTGTAGATATTGTCGTAAACGAAACACCCATGGGAGTACATGGTGATATCTCTCTTGTGGATCCCAACAAGTTATGGTACCCACAATGTCCTGCAAACCTCAAAATGTCTGTCACATTTTCCTTGCAATATTGTGCCAAAATTTTCACGCTGCAGAAATAAACAGCACATTATCTCAAAATGACCTGGTTTTGCAAGGGGGTCACCTGGGTTTTTGGCCCGGGGCTCGGCGGCCACCTAGGGAAACCTACCAAACCCACACATTTCTGAAAAGTAGACACCGGGATTCCAGGGAGGTATGGCTTGCGTGGATCCCCAACGTTTTCTTACCCAGAATCCCCTGCAAACCTGACATTTTGCTGAAAAAATCACTTTTTCACACATTTTTGTGTGGTAAAGTTGTGGCATCACGGGGCTGACACAAATTTCCTACCACCCAGCGTCCCCCAGGTCTCCCGATAAAAATGGTGCCTCACTCGGTGGGAGGCCCAAGTACCCGCGACAGGCAAGGGCCCACAACGTATTGAGGCGACCTCAAAATGGCCTATCACAAAACGACCTGGTTTTGCAAGGGGGTTCCATGACGTTTTGGCCCGGGTTCGGCGGCCACCTAGGAAACCTACCAAACCCACACATTTCTGAAAAGTAGACACTGGGGATTCAGGAGGTATGGCTTGCGTGGATCCCCAACGTTTTCACCCAGAATCCCCTGCAAACCTGACATTTTGCTGAAAAATCCCTTTTTCACACATTTTTGTGTGGTAAAGTTGTGGCATCACCGGGCTGACACAAATTTCCTACCACCCAGCGTTCCCCAGGTCTCCCGATAAAATGGTGCTCACTCGGGTGGGAGGCCCAGGTACCCGCGACAGGCAAGGGCCCACAACGTATTGAGGCGACCTCAAAATGGCCCCTCACAAAACGACCTGGTTTTGCAAGGGGTCCCATGACGTTTGGCTCGGGGCTCGGCGGCCACCTAGGAAACCTACCAAACCCACACATTTCTGAAAAGTAGACACCCGGGGATTCCAGGGAGGTATGGCTTGCGTGGATCCTCAACGTTTTCTTACCCAGAATCCCCTGCAACCTGACATTTTGCTGAAAAATCCCTTTTTCACACATTTTTGTGTGGTAAGTTGTGGCATCACCGGGCTGACACAAATTTCCTACCACCCAGCGTTCCCCAGGTCTCCCGATAAAAATGGTGCCTCACTCGGGTGGGAGGCCCAAGTACCCGCGACAGGCTGGGTGGTAGGAAATTTGTGTCAGCCCGGTGATGCCACAACTTTACCACACAAAAATGTGTGAAAAAGGGATTTTTTCAGCAAAATGTCAGGTTTGCAGGGGATTCTGGGTAAGAAAACGTTGGGGGATCCATGCAAGCCATGCCTCCCTGGAATTCCCCAGGTGTCTACTTTTCAGAAATGTGTGGGTTTGGTAGGTTTCCCTAGGTGGCCGCCGAGCCCCGGGCCAAAACGTCATGGGACCCCCCTTGCAAAACCAGGTCGTTTTGTGATAGGCCATTTTGAGGTTGCCTCAATACGTTGTGGGCCATTGCCTGTCGCGGGTACTTGGGCCTCCCACCCGAGTGAGGCACCATTTTTATCGGGAGACCTGGGGAGACGCTGGGTGGTAGGAAATTTGTGTCAGCACGGTGATGCCACAACTTTACCACACAAAAATGTGTGAAAAAAGGGATTTTTTCAGCAAAGTGTCAGGTTTGCAGGGGATTCTGGGTAAGAAAACGTTGGGGATCCACGCAAGCCATACCTCCCTGGAATCCCCGGGTGTCTACTTTTCAGAAATGTGTGGGTTTGATAGGTTTCCCTAGGTGGCCGCCGAGCTTCGGGCCAAAACGTCATGGGACCCCCCTTGCAAAACCAGGTCGTTTTGTGATAGGCCATTTTGAGGTTGCCTCAATACGTTGTGGGCCCTTGCCTGTCGCGGGTACTTGGGCCTCCCACCCGAGTGAGGCACCATTTTTATCGGGAGACCTGGGGGGTCGCTGGGTGGTAGGAAATTTGTGTCAGCCCGGTGATGCCACAACTTTACTACACAAAAATGTGTGAAAAAAGGGATTTTTTCAGCAAAGTGTCAGGTTTGCAGGGGATTCTGGGTAAGAAAACGTTGGGGGATCCATGCAAGCCATACCTCCCTGGAATCCCCGGGTGTCTACTTTTCAGAAAAGTGTGGGTTTGGTAGGTTTCCCTAGGTGCCGGCAGAGCTAGGGTTCAAAAACTACAGCTAGGCAGAAATTTGTGGATCCACGCAGATTCCAGAACTTTCCACCACAGAAAAGTGAGGAAAATGTGTTTTTTTTGCCAATTTTTTAGGTTTGCAAGGGATTCTGGGTAACAGAACCTGGTGAGAACCAGTCAAGTCACCCCATCCTGGATTCCCCTGGGTGTCTACTTTTCAAAAATGTATAGGTTTGCTAGGTTTCCTTAAGTGCCGGCAGAGCTAGGGTTCAAAAACTACAGCTAGGCACTTTGCAAAAAAAGGGTCATTTTTCACTGTGAAAATGTGGTGCGTCCACGTTGCGTTTTGCGCTGCTTCCTGTCGCGGGCACTAGGCCTACCCACACAAGTGAGGTACCATTTTTTTTGGAAGACCTTGGGGAACGCGGGGTGGGTGGAATTTTGTGGATCCACGCAGATTCCAGAACTTTCTACCACACAAAAGTGAGGAAAATTTGTTTTTTTGCCAATTATTTAGGTTTGCAAGGGATTCTGGGTAACAGAACCTGGTGAGAGCCAGTCAAGTCACCCCATACTGGATTCCCCTGGGTGTCTACTTTTCAAAAATGTATAGGTTTGCTAGGTTTCCCAAAGTGCCGGCAGAGCTAGGGTTCAAAAACTACAGCTAGGCACTTTGTAAAAAAAGGGTCATTTTTCACTGTGAAAATTTGGTGCGTCCACGTTGTGTTTTGCGCTGCTTCCTGTCGCGGGCACTAGGCCTACCCACACAAGTGAGGACCCATTTTTTTGGGAAGACCTTGGGGAACGTGGGGTGGGTGGAATTTTGTGGATCCACGCAGATTCCAGAACTTTCCACCACAGAAAAGTGAGGAAAATGTGTTTTTTTTGCCAATTTGTTAGGTTTGCAAGGGATTCTGGGTAACAGAACCTGGTGAGAACCAGTCAAGTCACCCCATCCTGGATTGCCCTGGGTGTCTACTTTTCAAAAATGTATAGGTTTGCTAGGTTTCCCAAAGTGCCGGCAGAGCTAGGGTTCAAAAACTACAGCTAGGCACTTTGCAAAAAAAGGGTCATTTTTCACTGTGAAAATGTGGTGCGTCCACGTTGCGTTTTGCGCTGCTTCCTGTCGCGGGCACTAGGCCTACCCACACAAGTGAGGTACCATTTTTTTGGGAAGACCTTGGGGAACGCGGGGTGGGTGGAATTTTGTGGATCCACGCAGATTCCAGAACTTTCCACCACAGAAAAGTGAGGAAAATGTGGTTTTTTGCCAATTTTTAGGTTTGCAAGGGATTCTGGGTAACAGAACCTGGTGAGAGCCAGTCAAGTCACCCCATCCTGGATTCCCCTGGGTGTCTACTTTTCAAAAATGTATAGGTTTGCTAGGTTTCCCAAAGTGCCGGCAGAGCTAGGGTTCAAAAACGACAGCTAGGCACTTTGCAAAAAAAGGGTCATTTTTCACTGTGAAAATGTGGTGTGTCCATGTTGCGTTTTGCGCTGCTTCCTGTCGTGGGCACTAGGCCTACCCACACAAGTGAGGTACCATTTTTTTGGGAAGACCTTGGGGAACGCGGGGTGGGTGGAATTTTGTGGATCCACGCAGATTCCAGAACTTTCCACCACAGAAAAGTGAGGAAAATGTGTTTTTTTTGCCACTTTTTAAGGTTTGCAAGGGATTCTGGGTAACAGAACCTGGTGAGAGCCAGTCAAGTCACCCCATCCTGGATTCCCCTGGGTGTCTACTTTTCAAAAATGTATAGGTTTGCTAGGTTTCCCTAAGTGCCGGCAGAGCTAGGGTTCAAAAACTACAGCTAGGCACTTTGCAAAAAAAGGGTCATTTTTCACTGTGAAAATGTGGTGTGTCCACGTTGCGTTTTGCGCTGCTTCCTATCGCGGGCACTAGGCCTACCCACACAAGTGAGGTACCATTGTTTTTGGAAGACCTGGGGGAACGCGGGGTGGGTGGAATTTTGTGGATCCTTGCAGATTCCAGAACTTTCCATCACAGAAAAGTGAGGAAAATGTGTTTTTTTTGCCAATTTTTAACGTTTGCAAGGGATTCTGGGTAACAGAAACTGGTGAGAGCCAATCAAGTCACCCCATCCTGGATTCCCCTGGGTGTCTACTTTTCAAAAATGTATAGGTTTGCTAGGTTTCCCAAAGTGCCGGCAGAGCTAGGGTTCAAAAACGACAGCTAGGCACTTTGCAAAAAAAGAGTCATTTTTCACTGTGAAAATGTGGTGTGTCCATGTTGCGTTTTGCGCTGCTTCCTGTCGCGGGCACTAGGCCTACCCACACAAGTGAGGTACCATTTTTTGGGAAGACCTTGGGGAACGCGGGGTGGGTGGAATTTTGTGGATCCACGCAGATTCCAAACTTTCCACCACAGAAAAGTGAGGAAAATGTGTTTTGTTTGCCAATTTTTAAGGTTTGCAAGGGATTCTGGGTAACAGAACCTGGTGAGAGCCAGTCAAGTCACCCCATCCTGGATTCCCTGGGTGTCTACTTTTCAAAAATGTATAGGTTTGCTAGGTTTCCCTAAGTGCCGGCAGAGCTAGGGTTCAAAAACTACAGCTAGGCACTTTGCAAAAAAGGGTCATTTTTCACTGTGAAAATGTGGTGTGTCCACGTTGCGTTTTGCGCTGCTTCCTATCGCGGGCACTAGACCTACCCACACAAGTGAGGTACCATTGTTTTTGGAAGACCTTGGGGAACGCGGGGTGGGTGGAATTTTGTGGATCCACGGAGATTCCAGAACTTTCCACCACAGAAAAGTGAGGAAAATGCGTTTTTTTGCCAATTTTTATGTTTGCAAGGGATTCTGGGTAACAGAAACTGGTGAGAGCCAATCAAGTCACCCCATCCTGGATTCCCCTGGGTGTCTACTTTTCAAAAATGTATAGGTTTGCTAGGTTTCCCTAAGTGCCGGCAGAGCTAGGGTTAAAAAACTACAGCTAGGCACTTTGCAAAAAAAGGGTCATTTTTCACTGTGAAAATGGGGTGCGTCCACTTTGCGTTTTGCGCTGCTTCCTGTCACGGGCACTAGGCCTACCCACACAAGTGAGGTACCATTTTTTTGGGAAGACCTTGGGGAACGTGGGGTGGGTGGAATTTTGTGGATCCACGCAGATTCCAGAACTTTCCACCATAGAAAAGTGAGGAAAATGTGTTTTTTTTGCCAATTGTTTAGGTTTGCAAGGGATTCTGGGTAACAGAACCTGGTGAGAGCCAGTCAAGTCACCCCATCCTGAATTCCCCTGGGTGTCTAGTTTTCAAAAATGTATAGGTTTGCTAGGTTTCCCTAAGTGCCCGCAGAGCTAGGGTTCAAAAACTACAGATAGGCACTTTGCAAAAAAGGGTAATTTTTCATTGTGAAAATGTGGTACGTCCACGTTGCATTTTGAGCCATTTCCTGTTGTGGGCACAAGGCCTACCCACACAAGTGAGGTACCATTTTTATCGGGAGACTTAGGGTAACACAGAATTGTAGAGCAACTGTTATTACCTATTGACTTTCGATGCATTTCTGCCTTCCAAATGAAAGACAATGTGTAAAAAATAAGTCATTTTGACAAATGACCTATAATTCTCATGCTAGTATGGGTACTCCCAATTTCGGAAATGTGCAAATATCTACTGTTTCTAAAATCTAAATTTTGTTCCCATTTCAGAAATACATAGGTGTCTTTCATAACAATTTTTCCATGTATACATTTTCCCAAAATAATTGCTATATACCCGGTACATAATAAAAAACCATTGCAAGATGCTGCTCAGTTATTGGCTCTGGGTTCGTCGGGTTCTTGGTGAACCTACAAGTCCTATATATCCCCACAACCAGAAAGGTCCAGCGGATATAACGGTATATTGCTTTCAAATAGCTGTCATAATTAGAAGAAGTTACAGGTGAAAACGTTGACACAAATGGCTGTTTTTTTCAACTAATTTTCAATTTTTCCTTCATTTAACTGGTAGTTTCTATAAGGAAAACTTTAAGGATCTACACAAATGACCCCTTGCTGAATTCAGAATTTTGTCTACTTTTCAGAAATGTATGGCTTTCCAGGATCCATTATTGGTTTCATACCCATTTCTACCATTAACTGGAAGGAGGTTGAAAGCACAAAAAATTGCAAAAATAGGCTATGTCCCAGAAAAATGCCAAAACTGTGTAAAAAAAGTTAGTTTTCTGACAAAAGTCTGCTTGTCCCTGAAAGCTGGGAAGATGGTGATTTCAGCACCACAACCCCTTTTTTGATGCCATTTGCAGGGAAAAAACAAGACGCTTTCATCTGTAGCCCTTTTTTCGCATTTTTCCCCCAAAAAACAACATTTTGCTGTATTTTGGCTAATTTCTGGGTCCCCTCCAGGGGAATCCACAAACCCTGGGTACCTTTACAATCCCCATGATGTTAGAAATAAAGGATGCAAATTTGGCGTGGATACATTATGTGGTCAAAAAGTTACAGGGGCCTAAGCGCGCACTACCCCAAATAGCCAAAAAAAGGCTTAGCACAGGGGGGGAAAGGCCTAGCAGCGAAGGGGTTAACAGTACGAGGCGTTATTTTAAGCAGACTTGATTATTGTAACGCCCTACTGTTGGAGTCTCCAAAGTATTTGATTCAGCGACTGCAACGAGTCCAAAATACGGCGGCGAAATTAGTTCTGTCCAGACCACGGGACTCTTCTGCATCAATGTGCTTGGCTGAGCTACACTGGCTTCCAGTGTTGCAAAGAATATATTTTAAGTTCTTATGCATAGTGTTTAGGGCTCTGCATGGTTCTGGTCCTAAGCCTCTACAGAAGAAACTGGTCTGGTACACTCCCACTCGGAGCCTCTGCTCCTCTTCTGCTTGTTTGGCGAAGGTCTCAAGGTTTAATAAGGTTAGTTTGGGAGGGAGGGCCTTCAGTACTGCTGCTGCGAGGCTATGGAATGAACTACCACTTGAAATTAGACAATGCAACACCCTGTCTCTGTTTAGGAAAAGGATCAAAATGTGGTTGTTCCCCAGAAACTGATTTCCTGTCATTGAGTGCTGTCTAATTGGGTTCTACCCTCTCCGTTTTATGATGGTTTGCGTCACGTACCATAGTGCCAGGGTACCCGTAGGGTGTTAGCTGCGCTTTACAAATGCTATATACAATACAATACAATACAAAAGGGCCAGGGGAAATAGTCTGTGTTTCCCAGGTGCCCACCAACCACCACAACTGGAAGCTCGGCCAGCTATGGGCAACCAACTGCAGGGCCCTTGCAAGCAGCAACACCAATAACCTTAACCAGTGGATTTCCACAGACACCCATACATCAGCCCACAGGAGGGCCCTCAAAGTTTGAAGCAGACATGAGGAAGGACATGTCAGACATTAAACTGTGTATGGCTGTAGTTGAAGCTAAGGTGGACCAGGCTTTGTCCCTACTACAGGACATCAAGCAGGCAGTTGGACAGGGCAAGCAATAGTACCCAAAGAGACAGCTCCTGCAATTCAACCTGCTTGACAGGCTAACATATTGGATGGGAAGTGTTAGATTATGTTAGTTGATGCTCTCGTAATGCCATGTATAAGTTAGCATTCGCTGCGCCATTTTCTTTTTCAGGCTCCATTTTGTGTGAGGTTCGAAACAAATTCTTCTCTGTTCCGAGAAATACCCTTTTCTAAGTTTCGTTTCTGCAACAAAGAACTGTTAGTGTCACCGCATAGCTTTCCCTCTCGGTCAAGGCCCTCTCCCACCTGTCTGGCAGTTTGATCGCAGCGCAGGATGGAATGGCCTTGAAAATGTTCTGAGTGGTGCAAGATACGAGATTAGAAGTTTTTTTTCTCTCTACGCTGTTCATCCATATCTGTTTGGAAAATTCCACTGTGAGCGTGTTCTTAGCTAACCATGCAATGTACATAATGCATCTTTATGCTTACTGTTCCTCAGTTCCCTCTGTAGTGCTCTTACAAGACTGTGCAGACGGAGCCCCACTCTGAGCGTATACTAATAAACGATTATTGGTGTATATTCTCCACTGTTTCTCTGACTCTTCATTCGGTATGGAAGGCTGAGAGGTGGTCTGTGATGACCCGGGTGGCCCTAAGCGGGTCACTTCCTTCATTTGGCGCCCGAACAGGGACTCCTTCGTGGCATGACCCATCCATTTTCCACAAAAGGAGAGGAGGTCGAGAACACCATCAGGTTGGACTGACAGTTTGGGGATCCCTGCACGAAGAGATACGTTTCTTGCAGCTGCTGCCCCTGTCCCACCGGAGGGTGCCTCGCCCAGAGGTCATCCCGACTGGAGTCCTGAACGGGGAACCCGTGATCTGACTGTTTGGTCAGAAGAGTCGGCAGTGGAGAACTGGTCTATCTGTGCACCTGACACCAGGTGAGTCTGTTTCAGTTTATGTGGATGTGGTACCACTGTAAATTGGGTTTGTTTCAGTCTAAGAGCTGTTTTGGTGAAAAGTGTTTGCAAATACTTTGCTAGGTAAAATAACGACTTTGTTTTTCTTTTCTTTGCAATGCATGGTTTTAGTAAAATTCAGAGTTTGTGTTGTGGTTGTTGTTTTACAGATGCACGGTTGGCAGAATCCCAGCCTGCACCTCCTGAGGGCAGTCCTAATTTTGATAGGTATATAAAACATGGCCTTGGCCCTATTATGTTTAGTACGTTATGGCACAAATATACGAGAGACAATGCAGAGTTACAGTGGCCTTTGACAGACTCCTTTGATGAACAAAAGATGGGAGTTCTTCAAGAACAGTTGTTTAAAAGACGTAGTAGACAGTCCATGTTTGACTCCCTCCATACTTGGCAGAAGGAGGCCAAACAGAGGCGATTAAAAATGGAAATGGATGCTAGAAAACGAGGTATGCAGACCCTTACACAGAAGGTTGTCGCTTATGATAAGGAGAAGCAGGAAACAGGGATAGAATGTGCGGACAGGAGATTTCAGTTGCAAATTAATAGGTCCTATATGGCTCAGGAGGACGGGGATACTTTTATGGAGACCCTATTAGATGCCTGACCCCGGCCACCATATGTCCCAGAATGAATATACCCTGTTGTTCACCATCAGCAACAACAACCTGCGCAAGGTGTACCAGTCTCTACAGCTGTCACACCTACCGCCCCTGTTAACATACCCCCTACCGCTTCTCTTTCATTACAATCTCTGACTGCAGCAATACCTGTTACTCCTGTTCCCGTCATTCATCCTCCATTGTCACTAATTACTGACACTCCAGTGCACGGTTTGGAAGATAGAGATTTGACCAGATTCAGAGAACGGTTAGGTCCGTTAATGCGATCTGGAGTGGGGGAGGAAGAGAAGAAAGTAATAGCGGACCAGGCAATACGATGGGCTTACAACCCAATTTACAGTCTCGAGGATATCTGGCAGGTAATGCGAGACTTCGACCCTTTTCTGCAGCAACATGCCCTTAAACCCTTGTCCTCTACACTAATTGACCTCTGGCACACACACATCAAAATAGAAGCACCTCAAATACTATTTGATATTAATGAAGGTGCTTATATAAATAATTTCGAGCTGACCTCTCTGCATAGGAATGTTTCAACACTACTGACTTATAGAGGTAGACTGCATGATAAGAGTCCCACTAAAAAGACTCAATTCCCAATGCGAGAGGTTCCCCCCATTTATCACCGGGAAATTCCTGAAGTGGTGGATCAACATGGAGCGGTTACCAGACCGGCTGTGGCTGCCCGTTTTCCGGAACAATGGGTTTATACTCCATGGAAAAGGAGTGAAGTTGTGGCCCTTAAGGCTACGTTGCCTGATCCTAGGAAAAATCCTACTGCTTACTATAAAGAATTGACAGAGGCTGCCTCTTCTACTGTGATGACCCTTGCTGATATTGAAATGTTTTTTAGCCTACTGGTTCCAGTTGATATTTGGTGACAGATGCATACTCAAGACCATGTCGCCGAGTTGGGTGGAACGTGGGATGTGATTAAGGGTTGGGACCAAGTTAGGAAGCCAGGAGACAAACCATGTGCTGAGTTACTCGCCTTGCCTAGTCGCATAATAACATTTATGCATACACTCATTCCTCCCAAGAAAGTTAGTTGGGACAGATTGACAGCCTGTCGGCAGAAGAAAGACGAAAGTGCTTCTGATTTTTTCACTAGGTTTGAAGAGACGTTCCTGGATTACAGTGGGCAGGATATGTCTACGGAGGGAGGAGTCCGTCTATTTGTTGATAGGTTTGTTACTAATCTCCTTCCCGAAATAATGTCTAAACTTCAAGCAGCTGAGAGTACCTGATCTACGTCTTCCCCCTCCGTGATTTTAAATATGGCCCAATATTACGAGCATAGGGATAATGAAGAGAAAGACAAAAGTGACAAGAAACATAAGGATCTGAAAACAAAGGTATTACTGCAACAAGCATATCGAGGTAACACTAGGGGACGGCGACCCCAACAGCAACTCTTCCGCGCTAGACAGCCACCCATGTCACCTTTGGGGCAGAATCAGTGCGCTTCCTGCAAGGAAGAAGGTCACTGGTGTAGCCAGTGCCCTGTAATTTTGCTCAATGCTTTGTCCACTAGAGGGAGAGGTCCTGGAAACAGGGGCAGTGGGATCAATAGGCAGCAACACACTACTGCCCCTGTGGACCGTTCTGACAATTATTTAGATGACACTAGGGATAGGCAATACTACAATGATGACTATGACGTTGATGACGTGACAGGGATGTCTTTCAGCTAGGACAGCCAGGGACCAGCGTGGCCCTTATGTCAAGATAGATCTGCAAGGATCTCCTAAGGAGTTCTTGGTTGATACAGGGGCCACAAAAAGCTCTATTTCCCGACACCTGGTCCCTGGGGTGCCCTTGTCTGGCCATAATAATGTTTCGGTGTGTTGTTCAGGAGTACCGGTTGTAAGCCCCATCTCACGCCCCCTTGCCCTCACTGTTGGCCCTTTTACCGTGGATTCCCCATTTCTTTTGACTTCCAATTGTGGTGAGAATTTGATGGGCTTAGACCTAGTCAAGAAGTTGCATGCTACCATATACTGTTCGCCTGATGGCGTCTACATTACCATGGGCCCGGACGTGGGTACCAGGCAATGTCTATCTAAGGATGCTCCCCTTCCCCCTGAATTTGATCAAGTACCACCCATGCTATAGGCCACTGGTGACACCGATGTAGGCTGTTGCATATGCCCCAATTTCTATACAGGTTAAGGACAATGCCATATTGCCCCGCATTCCTCAGTATAAAATACCACAGGCAGGAGAATGAACTCTTTTTGATATTGTTCAGGACTTAATATGCAAGGG
Organism: Calotriton arnoldi; assembly: GCA_963921515.1. Classification (NCBI taxonomy): domain Eukaryota; kingdom Metazoa; phylum Chordata; class Amphibia; order Caudata; family Salamandridae; genus Calotriton; species Calotriton arnoldi. The sequence continues at coordinate 124,954 of CAWUFW010020954.1, forward strand.
AGTTGTCGAAGAGACTACATGTAACATATGCAATAGTCCTATTCTTCCGGTCTTAAAAAGGGCACCTCTAGATTCTCCTAATAGTGCTAATGATATATATCGTTTTGTGATTGATTTGCGCAAGGTCAATAAAATAGTGGTCCAGCAATTCCCAGTGGTTTCTGATATCACTACCCTTTTAACAATGATTCCATCTACTGCTAAGTTTTTCTCTGTTATTTATTTAAAAAACGCATTCTTTAGCATTCCTATACACCCAGACAGTAGGTATTTGTTCGGATTTTCGCTAGCTGGTAAAAGTTTCCAGATTCTGCCGCGCTCCTCAAGGCTATACTGAAAGTCCCAGCATCTAAAGTCAAGCATTGAAAGGTCAGTTGGATTCACTCTCACTTTCTCCAGGTAATGCATTGGTGCAGTATGTCGATGATTTGTTGATTGCTTCTGATACGGGACATGGTTGCACGGATAGTACGGTGAGGTTGCTGTTACACTTGGCACATCATGGTCATAAGGTTTCCCTTTCGAAGCTTCAATACTGTCGACAGGAGGTCAACTATTTAGCTCACCTTCTGTTGAAGGAGGGTAGAAGTTTAACGCCAGAACGCATCAGTACCATTAATAAAATGCCCTGTCCACAAACTCAAAAGGATGTGCGTGCCTTTATAGGCACTACTTCCTACTGCTGGCAGTGAATCCCTAACTATTCCTTACTAATCAAACCTCTGCTTGCATTAACAACAAAAGCAGTGCATGAACCTTTGCCTTGGATGTTAGATTGTCAGCAATCATTTGAACAATTAAAAGCTGTGCTTTGCTCTGCTCCAGTGCTAGGCACACCTGATTATAGGAAGCCGTTTGTGCTGTATGTCCATGAGATGGCTGGTTGTGCTCTTTTTGTCTTGAGCCAAAAATTTGGCGATAGATAGAGACCTTACGCTTATTTTTCTGCTGTGCACGATCCTGTTGCAAGGGCCCTCCAGAGCTGTCTGTGATCGGTCGGGGCCATGGCCACTTCAATTAGACAATCGTCTGAACTCGGACTTGATACTGATCTCACAGTTATGGTACCCCATGCTATGGATACACTTTTGAATAAAACAAGGACACAGCACCTCACCAGTGCACGTCTTATGAATTGACATTGTTTGCTAAGCATATCACGATTAAAAGATGTGCCACTCTGAATCCAGCCACGTTACTACCCCTCCCTTTCGAGAACGATGCAGTCGACAAACATGACTGTATTATCCGAACAGAGGAAGAGACGCAGGATGGGTAGACTTGACTGATATTCCCTTATCTGATCCCCAAGGAGAACTATATGTCGATGGCTCTTGTTTTAAATTACCAGATGACACCACCACTGCAGCTTATGCTATCACTACATTGCGTACAGTAGTCGAGACATCACGGGTCCCCTATCAATCTGTGCAGGCAGCAGAACTCGTTGCCCTTATACAAGCTTGTGAATTGAGCGAGGGGTTAGTTGTCAATATTTACACAGACAGTCAGTATGCATTCGTGGTTGCGCATAATTTTGGGTGCCTGTGGGCAGAGAGAGGGTTCCTTACCTCCCATGGTACTAAGATACAACATGGACATCTGATATTATGATTGTTATCTGCACTAACACTTCCTAAGAAAATGGCTATTGTGAAGTGTAATGCCCACAAAAAAGTGACAAATGACATAGGTAGAGGGAATGCGTTCGCAGATCAGACAGCCAAGGAAACAGCTCAGAGTAAGATGAAGAGAATGCTTGTTGCCGGCCCAGCTAGATGGGTTCCAGAGAACACCATGTTTGAAAATACGGTTGAGAGTCTGAAGGAGATACAAAGTGAGGCCAAGATAGAAGAATTAGCGGTGTAGCAAGAGAGTACAGCACGTTTAGATGATGAAGGGTGTTGGATTAATTTGTCTGGAGAACAGAAATGGATGTTACCCGATGCATATGTACTCCCTGTGGTTACTATGGCTCATGGTCCAGCTCATATCAGTGCGAAAGGTATTTGCGAATTATTGGCCCCGGTTTGGTGTACTGATAATATTTCCAAGACCGCTACACATTTAGTGAAAAGTTGCATGATTTGCATGAGGCACAATCCAGGAAAAGGTACTCCTACACCATCCGATAACTTTGCACCACCTACATTTCCCTTCGAAGTCCTCCAGATGGACTTCATTGAGCTAGAACGTTGTAACAATCTCAAGTATGCCCTAGTGGTTATATGCACGTTCAGTAAATGGGTTAAGGCTTTCCCCACTAAAGACAATACGGCAACCACAACTGCGAAGGTGCTCATTAAAGAGTACTTCCCACGATTCGGAATGCCCAGAATTATCTGGAGTGATAACAGATCTAATTTAAATGGGAAAGTGATTAGGCTAATATGTGAAGGCTTGCATATTAAGCAGAAGTTCCATGCCGCCAATTATATGCAGTCAGCGGGTCTTGTCGAGAAGTACAATGGAACATTAAAACTGAAATTGGCAAAAATTCAAGACACGACAGGGTTGAGTTGGCCAGATGCTCTTCCGTTGGCTCTTTTGTCAACAAGGGCTACAGCACATTCTAAAACTGGCTTATCACCCTACAAAGTAGTTTTCGGCCGCCCAGCAAATGTCTGGGGTGTCCCAAGGCCGAAATAATATTCAGACATTGAATATCCTGTATTGCTTGATTATCTTGGACAATTGACAGAAAGTTTACGTTCTATTCACCAACAGGTGCGAGACTCCTTACCACCTAAACCAGAGGGACCTGGCCACAGCATCCAACCTGGGGACGTTGTCCTGATAAAGAATTTTCAGAGGAAGAAGAATTTGGAACCCAGGTGGAAAGGTCCAGAGCAAGTCCTTCTGGCTACACTGATGGCTGTAAAGGTTGCTGGTCGAAAGAATTGGGTCCATGCAACCCACTGCAAAAGAATACCTTTGCCGTTGCCTTATGATCAGTAGGTCAAGGAGGGCATAGGAGATGTTGAATGTGAACAGGTGCCCAGATTCGTGCCTTTTAGCGACGCAAAGCTGGTTTGGATGCAAACTGACAAAGAGAACGACGATGTTTTGAATGAGGCTGTCCCACCAGAAATACGAGCTATCCAGGAGCATCTGTTCCATGATCACACAGTGCCTGGAGCTGCCAGGTATAATTGTATAATTTACGTCCTCAGACGAGGACCACCAAGTCTGGGAAAAAGAAACATTAGGGATGGACTGCATAAGGTAGGAATGTACTGAGTAGCGGTACCAACGAGGGAGAGGAATCAACGAAAGTTGCATCTGTCTTGCTCTTGTTGTTTGAACATTAGTCAGGAAAGTATACTTTGAAAGTATACCACCTTTATCGGCGTGGGATGGATTAGGGAAGAGCTGAGGACAGAGCAAGCTCCACCGCTGGTGCTCAAGAGTGCCAACTGATTGATAGGAGTCTGTACCAGTGAGGCTCTGACAGACACTGGGAACACTTACATTTCTTGATTCCTTTTTTCCTTTTTTTCCTCCTTATTTATTATGCATCCTATTGGTAGACAAGTTACTGAGGAGGATCAGCCAATCGCTCCTATACAACGCAGTACGATGTGGTCTACATGTAGTAAAATTGTGTGTGTCATTGTTCTTGTGACGGCAGCAATAATAATATGTGGGGTGTCGTGGTTCCTAGAAGGTGCATATAGTATACCCACACTTTATGATGGTGAACACATTTCCCCAAGACGCAATAAGAGGGCTGCCATACATAATGTGTTTGTAGAAAAGCACAGGAGATTTTGTGGAAAAGGGACTGCCTGCTATCCCACCCAATCTGTCACTAGCCTTTGGACTACATACCCATTGTCGCTTGTTAACTACATATACACTCGGCCACCTCAGTTTGTGGAAGTAAAGGAAATGTTCGGATTTGGATATCCTGGACCATGTCTGTATCATCAAAAACCACAGGGTAAGGGTTATCCGGGTTGTGATAACAATACATATTGTGATAATTTTTATATGGAAGCACAGAATATAATACTAGTGGGTTAGTATTACAAGGAGTTGACAGTACCCTGAGAGGCTGGTTATTCTAGGGGTGGGCGGAATTTGCGTAGTCGCGCTACGCAAAGCTCCGCGAAATGGTAAAAATCTCCGCGAGCACGCAAAAGTTCCGCGAACACGCGGAATTGCTTGTTCCGCCCGTTCGTGATGCTTTTTTCCTGTTCGCGAACGCTGTTTGCGTGCTCGGGGAGAAATATCTCGCGAACACGCATTATGAAAGCGCGAACAAGCAAAAAATTCCGCCAAGCCGCGGATCGCGGAATTTTGAGTAATTCCGCGTTCTCCGCGGAACGCGAAATTACCCAAATTCCGCAAATTTCGCGAGCGGAACGGAATTTACCGCCCAGGCCTAGTTATTACCCTTACCCTGCTTGTTGCCCCATTGTGAACAGTACAGATACTTCTTTGTACATCAATTGTTCAGGGACAATACTGTATAAAAACACCCTTTCTCTAGTTAATACAAAAGATTCAAGAACTTCGTGAATGAATTCCAGATATGCTGCAGTGAATTATGAGGGGCCGATATATGCATATCCAGGGTTTTTCTTTCTGTCCAATGGGACTTATTCCAATGTCTATAATGGTATTGATGATGTGGCTCTCGGAATCGTACTGCCTTTGGGTGTTCCAAGTAAATATGCTCAGCCTAGAACAAGATGGGTAAAAAGGACACTAGCAGAATAATTGTGTGAAGGGGTAACAGATTTGGAAGTGAACAGCTATAGTAATGGTATCACATTTGGATACATCCTCTCCTCCATCTTTACACTGGGTGGTACTGCCATGGCCAGTGGTGAAAAACTAGAGAATATTTTGGATGTGAGTTACAGATTCTATCTAATACTACAGTAGCAGCATTGATAGACATTACTACTCAGTTGGTAAGCATGTGGATGTATTTGGAACAGATTAGATGTGCAGTGGATTTTATCTTGGCAAAGAGTGGTGGAGTATGCACAATAATTGGCGACCAGTGTGTTGTTGGCATAGAGAATTTGGAAAAAAATATAACACAACACATTATAGACATCATTGGGAACGTCAAGGGGATGGAAAGTGGAAATTGGAGTTAGTCTCTTTTGGGTAATTGGGGTTGGATCCTCAAGGAAATCATTTATTTTATCGCCGTATTAATATTCTGTTGCATTCTCATTCAATGCCTCCCCCTTTGTTGTTCCTATTGTGCCACTGTTTTCATGCCCAAACAGAAAATGTCAGCCCATGTTACCAACACCGCTATGATGCTCCAAGTTGATATCGATGGCCTTATGTATAAAGATGAGGGAATATTTGAGGACTCATCCCTCCTTGCTGTCCCAATTTCTGATGTTGACAGTAAAATGTGCACATAGCTTCACCTTGATTGCATTTCTAATTTTGAGGCTTTATCCGCTTCTGATGATGTTACAGTTGCCCTGAATATGTGCCTGTTTGCCCTGTTTTTGCATATAACGAAAATGTCTTTAGGTCATGCTAAAAGGAGGGTTTGTTAGATTATGTTCGTTGATGCTCTCATAATGCCATGTATAAGTTAGCATTTGCTGCGCCATTTTCTTTTTCAGACTCCATTTTGTGTGAGGTTCGAAACTAATTCTTCTCTGTTCCGAGAAATACCCTTTTCTAAGTTTCGTTTCTGCAACAAAGAACTGTTAGTGTCAGCGCATAGCGTTCCCTCTCGGTCAACGCCCTCTCCCACCTGTCTGGCAGTTTGATCGCAGCGCAGGATGGAACGGCTTTGAAAATGTTCTGAGTTGTGCAAGATAGGAGATTAGAAGTTTTTTTTCTCTCTATGCTGTTCAGCCACATATGTTTGGAAAATTCCACTGTGGGCGTGTTCTTAGCTAACCATGCAATGTACATAATGTATCTTTATGCTTAATGTTCCTCAATTCCCTCTGTAGTACCCTTACGAGACTGTGCAGACGGAGCCCCGCTCTGAGCGTATACTAATAAACGATTATTGGTGTATATTCTCCACTGTTTCTCTGACTCTTCATTCAGTATGGAAGGCTGAGAGGTGGTCTGTGGTGACCCGGGTGGCCCTAAGCGGGTCACTTCCTTCAGAGGTGAATAGGATAGGTTAGAATAGAGTAGTTTTAGTGTGATGTAATGATACTGGGGGTTTCATATGAGGTTTGTTTGTTGTTGTTGGATAGGACTACTTTGGGATGGTTAGGGGATGGGGATTGATGTGTATTTTATGTACAAAAAAAACAAAAAACTCAAAAATGTACAAATTTGAAAAATCCCTCCAAAATATATATTTGTTTAGGTTTAATGTATAGGTTAGGTAGTGGATGTTTAGGTGTAGTTTCTGTTTCCCGTGTTGTAATGTCACATTAAGGGGGTGGGGGTTGATGTTTACTATGTCGTGCTAAGTGTGTAGGTTAACTAAGCTAAGTTAAGGTAGTGTTAAGTTTAGATAGGCTAAGGTAGTGTCGGATAGGTTAGGATAGGTATTTAGCATAGGGTAGATAGGTATAGCTATTTTTACTTTTATAATTCCATTAAATCTACTAGTTTGATACATACAGTTGTATGTCATGATTTACTGTGTGTCAGTGATCTAGTATGCTGAGGTAAAGTTTGGCACTTGCACTAGTCTTAGCTTGCATTGTCTGGAAACATGTGTGAGTGGGTTTCTTATCTATGGACAGGGATCTGTCATACTGCCCATGACTTTACATGGTGTTGCAATCAGACACTGTTGAGCAGTGGGTGTGCCATTAATTGGGGCATGATGCCAGAGTGCTCATTTTGTACTCACATATGAGATCAATGTGTGTTGTGAATGCAACATGCCTTTAAGGGATGCTGTGCCCTATGACTTTTGCACATATAGTTGGTATTTGCACTCATACACTGATGGCTGCCCCATAACCTCCAGACATCTCTTTAATCTGATCCGTGCACTTGTATGTGTCCATTGACCCCTCAAGCTGTTTCAAAGTAGATCCTCGCAGCCTACGTACTGCCACACAGTGATGGGACCCTGATCATACGTAGACTCTCCAGTACCTACACCAACCTACATCATGCGTGGACAACTCCATTGAGCTGACATGGCAGGCTGTTATAGAGTGGCATGTGTCAGGCAGCACCCCCAGATGGTAGTGTTGCTGTTAATGGTGACATGTACCTACCAAGGGCATGTTCACAATGTAATGGCACACCACAGTGCAGCAGGCAATTTATCTATGCAACCCTGCATCATTGCACATATACATGACAGCACCATATTCACAAGGATTGGGCGCACCCCATGTGCTTTCCCTTACGCTGGCAACAATGATGACAGGCAAGCACCAACACAGACAACCTTGTGTCATGGTGCAAGGGTGCCTGCATTGTAGCGCAACTGTTCTTTTAGCAGCAGCGCATGGGTGTGCACAGGGATGGGACATAATCCAGTGTATACAGCCCTTCCATGCATTTGTGAAATGGTGCATGTTGGCACTGCCAATATGTATGCATCGACACCTTGCACCTTTTCACTTTCACTATGGCCCATGTTCCGCTGGTGTACAGAGGCTGCATTCATCCCCACACCCAGTCATTTCAGTGCTGATGAGAGGAGTTCAGGTGCTCCCTGCCATGGCAGCTGCCACATGTGTAGTCTAAACCTGCATGCCATGACAGCTGTGTGCCATGCAGTTTGCTCTAGGTAAGTATGGAATAGATATTACACATATCCCTTTGTGTAGGTACTAGTCGTGGCCTTCAGATCCCCTATCTCTCAATTGTGTTGATCCTGTAAGATACCATTTGTATGCTAGGAATTAGTAGCCTAGGTTAATGTGCATGGGCCCAGGTGTGACAGAGGGGCATCTGTCATTTACATGTGGTGCAGCGCAGACAGTGCAAGAAAGTGGATCACTGACATAATATCGACTACAAAAATATCGAATATACAAAATATCGGCGTCTAAATATTGACTACAATAATATCTACTACCTATACTTATTTATAAAATTACAAAAATATCGAGTACACAATATCGTAAATAAAAATTATCGTTTACCACAATATCGAAATGCTAAATATCGTTACATTAAATATCGTTTAAATTTTTATAACATACAACATTACAAAAATATCGAATACCAAAATATAGACACCAATAATATCGACTTTTTACAAATATCGACTATATAAAAACTGCTCAATTAAATATATCTTTAGCACCAAATATAAATTCACATTATAAAACAATATAAAATACTTAAACAACATAATAAAATAATTTGCAAACACATCAATATATAAAACAATATATTTTGGCTAAAGAAACATATTACAATAATTAAATATAAACTTTAAATATATAATACTTGCATTATTTCACATTAAAAATAACATTTAAATTATTTACAAAAAGTAAAAATATAAAATATTTACTTTCTACTAACAGTTTCTTAATTAGCGTTTCCCTTATATGGAAAGAAAGTGCCAAAACAATAAAAACAATTAACTTCAACCAATAAAACGCTTACATTTCAAAATACACCAATAACATAAAGCAACCAATTAAATAAACACTATATAAACATCAAAAACATACATCTCTTTTACACTTAAAAACTACAACAAAGAAGAAGGTGAAACTGTGCCCAACTGTTTCCTGAAAGAAAACTTTCATTACTAAAAAGAAATTTAAAACTGCACTAAGTAAGTAAAACTGTTTTTAAAATATTACAATACTACTAACCTGCAACAAAAATTATTTCTAAAACCTAATTAACTATTCTTTCATTCCTTACTTTTATATCACCTCTACAGATATCCTACAAAGCCAGAAAATTATTTCAAAAATACTCACCAATAAAAAAACAATAAATGTAAGTATATTCTATTTTTGCCAAACCGACCTAAAAATATTTTCAAAACGTTATTCACTAATATATATTTTCTTTTTATCTATCTCCTCTACAGCCAACAGCAAAAGCTTCCAAAATAATTCTACAACTACTAACAAAATAAAGACAACTAAAAAGTAAGTATATCATTTTCCATTATTAAACAACATTAAATACCCACCCAAATAACCCTTTACCCCTAAAATGCCAATCATCTACAAACAATAGAATCAAATTATTAATATGTTTTTCCTCTTCTCAACAGAAATTACATCAAGTAAATAGAAAAGAAAGCTTGAAATTATTTCCTAACAAATTTCATTTACATCAAACTAAACATTGTAAGTATATTCACTGAGATGTAACAGTATTTAATAAACATGTTGTATTTATTATATTAAAAAATTTTCTTTTTGGATTTTCCCTAGCATAAAACAAAACAACATGACTGAAGGTGCAGAATTTGTAATGTCACAAAAAAATAAAATGCTATTATGTTATATGGGGTATGTGTATACACAGGAGAAACAAATAGGCCTTAAAGTATTTTGGAAGTGTAGCAAATACTACTCTAACAAATGCTATGGAAGAGCTACTACTCAGGAAACTACTGTTATTTCTGTAAAAGAACATAATCACCCCCAAACATAACAGAGATTGAGGTTAGAGATGCTCTTGAAAGTATAAAAGAAGCAAGCACTAGTACTGACAAAGCAACTACCCAAATACTAAAAGAGCAACTATTAAAATTACCTCAACATGCATCAGGACAATTACCGTCCATAGCTTCTTTAAAAAGAACAATTGCCAGACAAAAAAAAGCTACCACAACTACTATACCTGCCCCTAAAACATTTGCAGAAGTAGTTATTCCACCAGAATTAAGCATTACTCACAGTAAAGAACCATTTATTTTTTTGATAACAAATGCCCAGAAAAAGGATAATTATGTTTGCTACTGCAAACAATTTACTTAAATTACAGAAATGTGACACCTGGATGATGGATGGAACTTTCAAAGTCTGTCCAAAACCATTTTACCAGCTGTACACAATACATGGATTATACCAACACTCAAATATTCCATTCATCTACGCACTACTACCAAATAAACAGCAAACTACCTACATTGATATACTCACTAAAATAAAAGAAGAAAGCAATAATTATTTTCCTTCAAAAATAATTATTGACTTTGAAATAGCCATGATAAATGCTATACTAAAAAATTATCCACACACAGCAATTCAGGGTTGTACAAATTACGATGCCGCAAACAAACAGCTCCCACGGCTAAGAGACACCGCACGTGAAAGTGAGGCGGAAACCCGAACGCCGAGCACAGACACCGAAGAGGCGACCCCCGAGCATGAATCCAGCACTGCAGGCCCTCCCCATGCTATACCTGATGCACCACCAAGGAGGCAACGTACCGCGGAGACG